>BQNB010051335.1:3450-39017 GCA_026074375.1 Tanacetum coccineum | reverse complement strand
TCCAAGTTTCTCTAACAATCCAACCCACATCTCACTTCTTGTTCTTGGTTGATTCATAAGATTATTTGTATTCTACAATATCGAAAATCAAAAACAACATCTTGTATTAATGAAAAGGGGTCTCACCAATACAAGAATAACAAATCCACAATCCTAATAAAAACTAAAGCATTCAACAAAGATTCATGCAAAAAATATAACAATTTTAGGAGCGAACTCCCATGCAACCCTAGCGGTCTTTCTCTAGCCACTTCTCCTAACCTCATGATGCTCACCTGAAAATGATGCTAAAATACGTCAACACAATGGTTGGTGAGAGTCATAGGTTTAGGACATCAAATAAACCTTTAATTAAAATAATTTTCCTACGACTATCATAACATATCATAGCAGAACAATTTAAGCTAGTTATCACATAAACTCTCAAACAATTCACAATCAATCATAACGGGATAGAACGTGCCCACGATCCACATAACAAACCTGGGGTAATCCATTACCCTTCGATCGGAATCACACAGTATGGAGTATTATTTCAACCCTCCAGTTAGATTTGAAATGAGTAGAGTCACTACCCTCCAACCGGAATCACACATAAATGGGATCTTATTTCAATCCTCTAATTAGATTTGGAATAGGTAGAAGCACTACCCTCTAACCAGAATCACACAAAAATGGGATCTTATTTCAATCCTCAAATTAGATTTGGAATAGGTAGAAGCACTACCCTCTAACCGAAATCACCCAGCAATCACAACAACATTAAGTATATCGCCTATAATAACCACATAAACGCTCATGCCTCAAGTAAAACCACATAATTGCAGTGATTAAACACATCCAAAAACATCTTTGCATCATTTCTATCCCAATATAAAACATTAAAAGTGGGACTATGAAACTCACTTGATGCTTAGCTTCCCAAAAGAATCCAACAAAAGCTTCACAAACACTTCACGGATAATCTAAACAATTAAGCACACAATAAGCTACCATTAATTAGGCATTCAACCCAATATGATGTAACCTCAACTATGATGGATATCTAAGCTATCTACCATAATTCTATATTTGATTTAAACTTTTTCTAACTCCTACATATGTCATTTACACTTCACTGCTACACTTTATATTTTCTGGTTTTGAGCATAATTTTATACTCACTTACGCGTCCTAAACGTACCACTTAAACACTTCTACAATTCAAACCAAAATTCATCATGCTACATATATGTCCTATGAACCTCTCATAGATCTCCCAAATCCATTACCCTTTAGAAATTCATTAATCTAAAGTGTCCAGAATTCGTCAAGAATATGACCTCCAAAAAGTATGGCACTAGCTGACCACTTTAGACCTCCTTTCATACTTAGAAAAAATTCAGGGGTCACACACAATATATAAACTAACTTCCATGTGATTTTTAGCCTCTAACTAGATGTCTAAGTATTTTTAGAAAAATCAAAACCAAAACTGAAATTCGTCACTGTTTTACACACTGATTTTGTAACGACCATGACCATGTTGACCCACTTCCCGACCAAAAAAACTCACGAGACCAACTTTTTTAGAAAGTAGACTCTCTGAGGTTATCTCAAGTATGTTGTAAATTGTTTATTTGAATTTTTATGAATGAGTTATGACCTCTGCAAGACTGACCAAAATTCTGCATTGATTTAAAACCACTGGTCCTAGGTATCTTCGGTTGGGGGGGCCCCAAATTTACCCTTTTTTCCTCCCAACAAACAATTACACATTTACAAGGTGATAAATTTCAACATTACTTGATCTCCTACTTTGAATTCCAATGGTTTGCGTCTATTATTAGCATAGCTTTTTTGACGATCTCTCGCTGCTTTGAGCTTCTCCTTTATCAACACAACTTTATCAGTTGTTTCTTGAACCAATTCAGGTGCAATCAAACTAATTTCTCCAATATGAACACGTAAAATAGGCGACCTACACTTCCTTCCATATTAGCTTCAACAAGCACATCCTATATACCGAATGAAGCTATTACTATAAGAAAAACTCAGCCAATGGTAGAAGAACATCCCAGCTACCTCCGCAAAATCAATTATCACTGCCCTCACATATCCTCTAATGTCTTGGAATCGTACGCTACCTTTGTCACCCATTTTGGGATGAAAGCCTAACTCATATCCAAACCTCGTCTCTAAAGGATTTTGGCACAGTTTCCAACAATGCCACGTAAATCGACCACTCTATCTGAAATAATCAACACTTGAACTCCATGTCTCAGTCACGACTATCCTCATCCAATGTAGATCTTTGCCAATTTCTCGAGATATTATGTCTTCTCTATACTAGGACCAATGAGCCGACTTAGTCAGTCAAGTTATCGCAGCTATGACCCAAATCGTGTCCATATTCATCTTTTATTGCTAACTGTTTTATTTCAGGATAAGACAACGGTGTTGCAGCCTCATTCCAGCAAAGTCGGATTCATTAACCACATAAGAGCACAAGTTGATCAAGGAAGTCAAATCAAGATGATTCAAGTCAAGGAGATGATGCAAGATAACGATCTCAAGAACAAAGCATGAATGATCAAAGCCATTACAAACAAGACAAGACCAAAACAAGGCAAAGCATAAACGTCAAAAGTCATATCTTCAACGTCATCGGTAGTACGGAGGAGTTTGAAGAAAGAGACCTCAACATTGGGGGAGATTGTTAGCCTTAATTTTATATAAGTCGAACAAGAATGTTATCGGTCTTATTAGTCGTAATTAGTCTTGTTCAGTAATAGGCTAGTCGGGTTCAACGGGCTTGGATTGTAATCTAATATTGTCCGTGTTTCGGGCACAAAGCCCAAGTTTAGCCAAGCCCGACCCAAGTAGAAAAGCCCATTGGCCTACTACTTGGCATTGGGTATAAATAGAACCCTCTCCACACATGGAGAGGGTGTTGGTTACCATTTCATCACTTGTGTGTGTGTGTAATCTTCCACCTCTTTATTTTTCTCTAATAATCTTCCAACTTTTCTCTTATCTCTTTTCTATCTTTGTTTGCTTATTGGTATAGCTTATGTTGTGAAATGTATTAAGCTTTTAGGATAACAAGCTCCCAATTCCAAATCATGCGTCGTATAATTCTTCTCATGGGTTTTTAGTTGCCTCGATGCATAAGCAATCACTTTGCCTCTTTGCATGAGTACACAACCTAATCCTTGGTTTGATGCATCACAATAAATCATGAAATCTTCCACTCCATCAGGTAGCGTCAATATCGGTGCATCACACAAGTTATTCTTTAAAGTTTGAAAAGCCTCTTCCTGCTTCACACCCCACACATACTTCTGATTCTTCTGAGTTAACGAGGTAAGAGGTTTAGCAATTTTGGAAAAAAATTGCGATAAACCTTCGATAATAACCGGCTAATCCCAAAAATGATCAAATCTCGGAAGGCGTCGTAGGGGTCTTCCAATTCTTTACTGCTTCTATTTTACTGGGATCCACATGTATACCATTCTAATTGACAACGTGTCCAAGAAAGTGCACCTCTTGCAACCAGAACTCACACTTGGAGAACTTGGCATACAGCTTCTCCTTCCTTAACAATTCCAACACCAAACCCAAATGAACTTCATGGTCTTCCTTCGTCTTTGAGTAGATTAAGATGTCATCGATGAATACAATAACGAACTTATCTAAGTACGGTTTACAAACTCTGTTCATCAGATCCATAAAAACTACAGGTGCATTGGTTAGCCCAAAAGGCATAACCGTAAACTCAAAATGTCCGTATCGTGTTCGAAACGCCGTCTTAGGTATGTCATCTTCATGCACGCGTAGTTGATGATAGCCTGACCGAAGGTCTATCTTGGAGAAAAATTGTGATCCTTGTAGTTGGTCAAACAAATCATCAATCCTTGGAAGAGGATATTGATTCTTAACGGTCAACTTGTTCAGCTCTCTATAATCACATACGTAGCGAACCATCCTTCTTCTTGACAAATAACACTGGCGCTCCCTATGGAGAATAACTAGGTCATATGAAACCCTTGTATTGCAACTCTTGCAGTTGCCCAGACAATTCTTGCATCTCTGAAGGTGCTAAACGATATGGAGACTTTGCTATAGGCGTCGCTCCAGGAACTAGATCTATGCGGAACTCCACTTGTCATTGCGGAGGCAATCCTGACAAGTCTTCTGGAAACACATCTTCAAACTCACGTACCACAGATATATCACTCAACTTCGGTTCATCCTCCTTTGCACTCTTCAATGCTTTGGTGATTCCTACGGTTCGTTTTCCGTGTACCCTAAGGATCCTACCATCCTCCACTGGTATTTCTACTACCTTCTCATGACATACTATCACAGCCTTATGTTGGGACAACCAATCCATTCCCACAATCACATCAAAACTTCCATGACCTAAAGGTATTAAATTTATGCTAAACATGGAACCTTCTAGTTCAAGTTTGCAGTCACGGATAATTCTATCCACTTCTACTTTCTTACCATCAGCTACTTCTATCACATAACCAGGATTCACAATAGTAGGTCTCACATTAGGTAGGGGCACAAATTTAGTAGATATGAAACTATAATCGGTTCCAGAATCAAATAATATGGTAACAAATCATTCAGAAAAACATACCCATTACACCGTTAGGATCCTGGACCACCTCCATTGCATTCACATTCACGTTGAAAGCTCTTCCTCTAATTTGGTTCCCATTGCTTCGGTTATTTCGGCTGCCCTCCAAAGCCAATTGATTTCCAACTTGTCCATGTGCTCGATTCAACTTGGGACAAGTGTTGCAGAAATGATCTGGACTAGCACACTCATAGCACACTCTCGAATTGTTACTCATTCTAACAGCATTCACCGAAGCTACTTGCCTAACCGGTGCTCGACAATCCCTGGCAAAATGACCCGGTTTCTGACAATTAAAGCACACATTGCAAGGTCTATTTTCTGGATGAGAAGTATAACACTTGCCACACTTAGCACTTGAGCTTGCAGTTCCATTTCTAGTAGGGGCTGTCGCCACAAACCCAGTTCCCGTCTTTGCCCTCTTGTTGTCTTTCCACGATCCTCCAGTCTTACTAGACTCTTCCACTCCCTTTCTCTTATCACTACCCTTAGTCAAAGTGCCACAGCTGACTGCCTCATCAGTTAGTATTCCCGCCCTCAATATTGCATTCTGAATGGTAGTTGGTTGGGTTGCTCGAAGCATTCCTCTAATCTCAGGAGCCAGTCCAGCTAGGTACCTCTTAATACGAGATGACTCAGGAGTAACTAGGTGTGGGACCAACTTAGCCAACTCATGAAATCTATCTGTGTAGGCAGCATGATTAGCTCCCACCATCTTGTGATTCCAGAACTCATTCTCCAACTTTTCCATTTCATTACTTGGGCAGAATTCTTCAACCATTAATGCTTTAAAATCGTTCCATGCCATGGCCATTGCAGCCACACGTCCTCTTGCTTGGACTTGAGTGTTCCACCAAGTCAACGCTTTGTTCACAAATGAACTAGATGCATACCTTACCTTTTGATTCTCAGCACAACCACTATTATCTATCACATTTTCCATTTTCTCGATCCAACGAGTAAGCGCTATTGCACCTCCTTTCCCATCATATTCCTTGGGATTACAAGATTGGAATGCCTTGAAAGTGCATCCATTGTTTCCACCATTACCATTTCCACCACCACCATTTCCTCCGTTACCGTTATTAGCATTGTTCACATTGTTAGTCACTTGAGTGACGATCTCAGGAAGAATGGTTTGTAGTTGCTACGCGATAATAGCAGCAATGTCGGGGTTCTCGTTGTCGTTGCTACTGGTAGGACCACTTCGTCGGTTTAGAGCCATTTTCTATACGATATAAAAATTATATTCATTAGACGATATAATACGGATCATGATCTCATCATACTATCAATAACCATATGCATACATACTACACATCAACAACATTCCATGTAATCATACTTGCAAGTCCACCTGTGTTGTGGCGCATGTATAATTATGTTGGCCACCATAATTATAGATGCCCCCTTTCACAGTTGTACTCCCTCCTATGACGACACTTCATGAACTAAACACACCACATAGCATCTTAACAATACGAAACCAACAAATAACACAGTCAATAAACCAATTAATCACTTTTATTAATACTCAAAATTCGAACATCGAAAATACATTCCTACATGGCTCCAAACTTCGAAAGAACGAAATCAAACTAAAATACATCAATCACTTAAGACAAAATGGGCAGTGATGAGACGCACGGTCACGATCAGCTTTAGTTGTCTTCTCCCACACAGGCTTGCTACTTGCAGTAGACTCAAGGTCCGAATCCACTTCGTTCCTTTCAACTTCGTCCTCGTCCTCTAATAACCATCCATTCATGTTACCATCCGGCTGGGGTAGTCGACGTGGTGCAAACTCATTCCTGTGACTCCTTTGCTGAAGTTGTGGATGATCCACAAATCCGTACAGGTCGCGTCTTCTTGGTCGTTCCACTGAATCTTCTTCAGACGTTTCGTAATCTTGAAATGTTCCCGGAACTCTGGTGATAGTGCCATCCTTGGCAATTATCTTCGTTTCAAACTCCTGGATTGTTTGTCCGTCAACCTCCTTCAACGTCATCTTTTCTTCAACTCTACACGGCCACATGGCAATGGGAACTCGAATCTTGCGGTTACACCGTCTGCTTTTGTTAATCCTCCTACACCCAGTTGCAAAAGCCACCGAAGCACGATACTTTCTACGGATAGGGGGAGACATACTATAATAGACCACAAAACATAGACTATATCAGGATACGGATCTCAAAATAACAAAGAAAAACTCAACTTATATATATAGTATATAGTATGAGGTACTTTATGAAACTTTGGGAAAATAAGCATAATTAGTATATACTTACACATAAGCCCTAAATGCATCTATATGAGGGACCCTTAAGCTATAGTCTAGGCTCAACCACCTAGTTCTCTATAACCATCAGCTCTGATACCAATCTGTCACACCCCGCCAAGGCGGAAACGCGAGGCGTAAACAAGAATGGATATCATCACAACACACGGTGTCTATATAGAGAATACTAAAATGAAAGCTAAAGTAAAGCAAAGACACAAAGTGTCATAACAATACCCAAAACTTAACCAAAATTCAAAAGGCATCTTTATCGATGAAACAAAAATTCTCGCCAATAGAAAGACATGCAACAATTATCCAAATTCAAAACAATGCAAAATTCAAGACAATAAAGCCATAAACTCCAGGACATCCTATGGTCTCTTACTACCCACTTCTCTTTATCTTATCCCCTGGATGCTCACCTAAAAATGATGCTTAAAACGTCAACACAACGGTTGGTGAGAGTCATAGGTTTAAGACACACAATATAAACCTTTCAAACCAATTACTGTGATTAACAAAACAATATAGGACAATTATGCAAAATATGAACTTATGCTAACATGCAATCCACATACTAGGTAGGAACGTTACCCCCGATCCATTACAACAACTGGGTAGGAACGTTACCCCCGATCCATTACAACAACTGGGTAGGAACGTTACCCCCGCTCCAATATGTCACTTACGCACCTAAAAGTCTACCAGCTGAAGCTTATACTTAGGCCTGGACCCCAAATAGGTAGGAACGTTACCCCCGCTCCAATGGGTAGGCGTACCCCTCCGATCCAATTCAATAACACATTCATCGTGCAACAATAAGTCATATAACAGTCACACATTGTCCATACTCAATTTAACACATAACCACAGCAATTCAAAACCTTTTAAAACACAAGCATCATTTCCATCCCAATTTAAAAACAATGTAAAAAAATGGGACTATGAAACTCACCTGATGCTTAGCTTCCAAAAGGATCCAACAAAACTTCACAAAACTTCACGAACAATCTAAACAATTAAACACATTATAAGCTACCATCAATTAGGCATTCAACCCAATATGATGTAACCTCAACAATGATGGATATCTAAGCTATCTACCACTGTTCTCTACTTGTTTTAATCCTTTTCCAACTCCTACACATACCCTTTACCCTCAAATGTTACGTTTTAAACTTTCTGGTTTTAAGCAGAATTCTACTCTCACTTGCACGCCCTAAACGCACTACTTAAACACTCCCATAATTCAAACTAAAATTCATCATGATACATATATGTCCTATGAACCTCTCATAGCTCTCCCAAATCCATTACCCTTTTACAAATACCCCTTAGAAATTCATTAATCCAAAGTATCTAGGATTCGTCTAGAATCTGACCTTCCAAAAGTATGACATTGGTTAACCAACTTAGACCTCACTATGACCTTAGCCAAAATTCAGGGAACACACACAATATATGAAATAACTTTCACATGACTTAGAGCCTCTAACTCAATGTCTAAGTAGTTTTAGAAAAATAAAAATCAAAACTGAAATTCGTCACTGTTTTACACACTGATTTTGTAATGACCATTTGACCCACTTCCCTACCATAAAAACTCACGAGGCCAACTTTTCTGGAAAGTAGACTCTCCAAGGTTATCTATAGTATGTTGTAAATTATTTATTTGATCTTTTATGACAGGGTTTTGACTCTACAAGTCTGAATAAAATTCTGCAGTGAATTAAACGAACTATCCTCAGATTAAACCCTAACCGACGATCGCAATCATGCAAACAATTAAACTAATGATCAAACATGACCTATACATCATAAACCTCTAGAAACCTAAGAAACATAATTTATAAATCCTAATTTATAACCCTAATCCATCATGTTTTGATTACTAGAATTATAAACAAACTAAAATTAAAAAGATCGGATCGTACCTTAAAAGTAAAACCCTAAAAAAAATCGTCTTCTCTCTTCCTCCTCTAAAAACAAAAAAAAAAAAAAAAAAAAAATAAAAAATAAAAAGAAAAAAAAAAATTAAATAAAAAAAAAAAAAAATAAAAAAAAAAAATAAAAAAAAAAAAAATAAAAAAAAAAAAAAATAAAAAAAAAAAAAAAATTTAAAATAAAAATTTAAAAAAATAAAAAAAAAAAAAAAAAAAAAAATAAAATAATAAAATAAAAAAAAAAACATATAAAAAAATGAAAAAAAAAAAACACAATCCATTAAAACCCACCCAGCCAACTATACCCACAAAGCGCGCAACCAAAGACCCCCCAAAATAAATCCCAACCGCCGGCGCCCCTACAGACCTAACCCACAAAACCACCCCACCAACCCAAATGTCATAAACCACCCCACCACCCAACCCCACCCACCCCCCCCCCACCCACCCCCATCCACCCCCCCACCCCACCCAACCACCCCCCCCCCCCCCCACAAACCCCTCCCCCCCCCCCCCCCCAACCCCCCATCAACCCCCCCCCCACCCCCCCCCGCCCCACCCACCCCCCACCCCCCCCCCCCCCCCCCCACCAAACCAACCACCCCCCCCCCACCACACCGAACCCCCACCCCCTATAACAGCCACCGACCCAACCACAGCCCCTACACCACGATAAACATTGTTAAACCCAAAAATCCCGTCCCACATCCCTTACGCTCACAATACATGAACCCTACACAACAAAATCACTAACAACCACGAGACTTAGAACCTCTAACACAAATCCAAACAACGTTATTAAAAAAAACAAACCGAAAACAGAAATTCGACACGTGTTGTTAACACCAGAAAATTAGAAAAAGCCCTATTGACCCACTTCCCGACCACTAAAAACTTATGATGCCTAGGACATTTCAAGAAAGTAGACTCTCTAGGTTAACCTCCAGTAGTTGTAAATTATTTATATTTGATCTTTTATGATTTAGTTATGCACGGTTACAAAACTGCCAACTTTCTGCAGAGAATAAACACAAAGTTCGAGGATACTAAGCCCTAACTCAAGACCAAATCGCTAATTCAACTCGATCTAAATGGATAATACACCAATTCATATAACATAAACTTTCTGAAAATTAAAAACCCTAATTTATAACCCTAATCCATCATGTTTTGATTACTAGAAATTAAAAGCAAACTAAAATTAAAAAGATCCGGATCAGTACCTTAAAAGTAAAACCCTAAAGAAAAACATCTTCCGTCTTCTTTCCCTTTCCTCTTTTCTATGGCCGGTCGAACTCAAGGGAATAAGGGTTAGGGATTTATGATTTATATTTATAGGCCTCCTAGTAGAATTGTAGGTTAAGTCTAATTAGTTTTAGATTATAACTAGGATTTCTTTTTTTATCATCTTATATTCCAAAACCACGGAGCCGAATGCCTTTGTATTTTTATTATTTTGTTTACTTTTTTTATTTAATTATTTAATTACATAATTAATTAATTTTCTTAATATTATAAAAATCTAAATTAATTTGAATATCACATTATTGCATAAACTGCAGTTTTAACACCTTCTAAAAATAACTTATCATTTCCAACTCTAACTTTGCCCAAAAATATGAATTTTTAACAATTTCCTCAACAACACTTCTATGGGTCAAAAACTTAACTTAAATTACAACAAAATACATAACTTATTTATAACCTTACACAATTAACACGCAAAAAACGCACAATTATTCCAATAATCATATTTCCTTTTTAATAAAAATGGAACAAATGAAACTCAAACAAATTTTCCAACATTCTAATCACATTGATATAGATCAACTCAATAGATTGGTTTCCAATAACCCACATAAACACACAAAACCACATAAAATCACATAAACCGAACATTGCAACTGGCATTTAAGTCAACACTAACGGTTTGACTAACATGCTCAAGTCATGGTTGTCACATATAAGTCCTTTTAAATTTTAATAGCTTATTGCAATAAGCTGTTAGTGTCAGCTTATTTTTCATAGGGCCCTCATATCCTTAGCTAGTTTTTTTAATTTTTTCATAATTTTTAAAAATCGTTTAGTATTTTTTATCATTTATTTTCTTTAAAATTGTTTTTAATTCATAATAAATTATTAAAAAGTCAAAAAAATATAATTCTTTTTTAGAAAATGTTCTTTTATCATCTTGCACTTGGGAAAAATAGAATTGCTCTCGTAGGGTTAATTTTTTAGAAATTCGTTTTTTAAAGAACGGGATCAAATCTCGTTCTCGTTTTCTTCGCATTTTTAGCCTTAAACACTTCCGTTTTTGATCTAGTTTTATTTATTCTTTCTTTTTAGTCACTTATAGCTTATTAAAAGTAAAAAATTCACTTTAGGTTTAAAATTCGATAATTTAGGTTTTTAAGTCGCGTTTTTACGATTCCGTTATCGGTTTTGAGTTTAAATACTTTCTAGCTTACGTTTTTAGGTTTAATTTATTCGTTTTTGCATTTTATTAAGTAGAATTAGGATTCCAATTCAATCTTTGATCATTCCAGCATTGTTCAAACCGAAACTCGATTTTCCATTCACGCCTCGTCGGGAAGAACGACCCGGGTCCGGTTTTAAACTTTGTAGATAACGAAGTGAGAAACCGATACTTTCGGTAATACTATACTACTATCATTGATATTATCCTATTTGTTATATATATTTATATATTTATTTATATTTATATATATGGTAAAAGGGACCAAATCAGGAACCACGTTTGATATCTTCTAGAATATTCACATACTATATCTTCAATAAGGCGTATTAACTACTTCTGGATACGGCGTATTGATCTTCTTTCCTTTGTGGTCTTTGGTGAGTGCAGGCACGGATACGCTGTATCTTCCTTGATGGATACAGCGTATTGGTCTTCAGAATAGCAATCTTTAAAATATCTTCATTTAAGCTCTGAAATGCTCACCTTTTGCTAACTTTCACCAAGTTCTTCATAATTACTGTAATTCTCAAATATAAACGATTAAGTAACAATTCTTTGCAATAATTATACAAAATGGGTTAATAACATAGGATAAATGATGCTATAAAATAAATGTTATTCGATGTCATCATATAGGAATGAATGTTGCAGGTTCCTCTTCAAAGAGTAACGATGATACTTTTGGTAGGAGGAGGACACGAGTTCTATTTCTACAAATATTCATGATATTTAACGTCATGGAGGTAATTTTTGCTATGTAGGAGATCCAAAAAATGTAATTTTTTATGGCAAAAGTAGCTTGAAAGACTTGTTGATTGTGTTGTAACCCCATATGTAGTTTCATTTCTGTAATGATATCATTGATGGTTATGTTTAATGTTTGGATGCTTATGTGTGGTTGGAAAAGTCATTCCTAAAGGTCTGCACAACAGCAATAGGTGATCAACAAACTATATGTACCAATTTTACTATCTGCAAGTTAGAAGTGCAATATTGGTCCGGGCCTTTTAGTACTTCATGGGTCCAGCTACTATCGTGAGGGTGAAGATTTGCAATGTGGGATAAATGTGATTGTATAATCATTTATGCATCATACTTTTTGTTTTGGCATAGGTTTCTTGTATATTATGTCAAGTTTTTTTTCTTGTGCTAATTTAATTATCTCTCTTGTACTGTTCTCTTTGGGTGCTTGCTTTAAGCATTTTGGTAAGGTAGTGGATGCATTTGTTTATTTTTGGTCTTGTGTTCGTATAGCAATAAATTGCCTTAAAAAATTGCCTTGTAAATTGCTAAGTTTGAAAATCTTATAGATAGTACGTTATTCTTTTATGCTGCATCAATATTATCTTATTTTGTTTAACTTAAATGTTATGTTGTTAAAAAAAGCCTCCTTCCTCCTTTTGGCGATATTGACGATTCTTAAACCTAAACCTTCACAATCGATCATGCTCCTCTATTAATTCTTAAATGTTAATATGTGATTGTTTAAACGCTACTTGTTTGTGATCCTTAACTCCTATACACGTCTTGTTTACTCGGTATGATTAGGGTTTCTCGAATTTTAGGGTTTTATTTGTCGAACAGATTTTATGGTTTTTTGCGTGCTAGCTTCAAACTTATATTCTTCTTAGTTTATTGTTGTATTGTATACGCGTCTGTTGATTTTCTTCTTGTGATCTATTGTCATTAATGAAGTGTCATTTTATACACTTTTTGAGGTCATTTAACCCCCCAATTCATGTAAGTATGCTCTATTATTGCACTAAATCATTTCTTTTTGTGTAATTAACATTTGAGAAACACTTGGATGGAATACACATTACTTGGACACGATTCGGGAATAAACAAGGCAAAAACACAACTTTTTAGCTTCGCGACCACCATCCTAACGTAGTCACCAATTGTGCCTAGAAAGATGATTTTTGAACAAGTTTTGTGACGATTCAGTGTATGGAGACGATGTCACCAAGAGTCCATGACCGCTTCACATCTCCAAAGTCACAGTGTCACGATGAATCTTGACGGCGTCATGATATCTTGGTTGAAGAAATCCTAAGTTAATATCGATAGGGTGACGGCATCACAAAACCCCAGTGACGTCGTCACAACCTATTTCCTATATATACAAACCCTTTACTTTCATACTTGGTGTGTTGAACTTGATAGAGCTATAGGTCAGCCATTATAGATGATTTTTGGGGCTTTTTATGCCCTTTGTACTTATATACTCACATGTTGGTTTGAAGATAAGTAATCCAATCATTAATCATTCAAATATGTCTGTTTGTTTGATGATTAATTGCTTTTCTATTCTTTTTGTAAACATATTAGGCTAAATTTATATATGTTTGCTTATTATTGCATGAAACTTAGTTGTGAACTTTAATTTGTTGCTTCTTGTTAGTGGTGTGCATGTTAAGCATTAGAAAACTAGCTGCAAATTATTTTGTGTGCGAAGGCGTCTAGATAAACATGCTTAGATTAGATGAAACCCTTACGTTTGGGACGATAACTAATTAAGTATTTATTGCACATGGTTTAACTAGTGGGTGGGAAGAGCATTTTTAGGATCTGTCTACTTAGGTGATCACGTAGGTGCGTTTCTGACCCATCTGAAATTAAATTAGAGGAATACTTACACATTACACTAACGAGGGTGACATGGCAACAATTTAGAGGAAACAACTAGGGACTAGTACATGATTAAGTGAGCACGTATGTTTACCTATACGAGTTCCCGCTAATTTTACTTTTCTTGCATAATTAGGTTTAAATTAGTTTAGTTTAAAACCACCTCTTTCAACATATTAATTTTACTTGCTTTTTAAAAAATATAAAAACACAAAAATACTCTTCTCTCAACTTTTAGATCTTAGTAACGTAGAATTCGAACCTACCTCACTATTCCCCTAAAGAACGATCAATCTCCTGAGTCTTGCCTATACTACATTACAACGATTAGGTACTCTGCGTAGGAGGATTGTAAAACTTCTGCGTGACCTATATTATTCGACTAAGAGTCTGTGGCTATTGTAGGTATTTGGATTGTTTTTTGTTTCGTAGTATATGCATGGTGTAAATAATCAAAAGTCGTTTCTTGGATCCTGGAGGGAGAGGAGGGGGGAGGAAAAAGGTTAGTACGATGGAGAGTAATGTGTCGAACTCGGATACAAATGTGAAGGCTTCATTCCCTTATGTGACAGAGGCTTATGGTAGCACATCTCCTACTTCGCTAGTTGCTAAGATTCATGATATTGAGAGTCATATACTTGAAGATAAGCTCGTCTTATTCGATGATGACGAAAGACCAATAAACCCATGTAGTCAAACAAATGCGGTCTCGAAGGTGGTTGTTGGGAATGTAAACGATTCCTGAAAAGCAAGGAATGACGAGATCCTAAAAGGGTTGTTGTGGGGGACATGAATGTGCCAAATGAGGTAGCGAAAAATACTCCACGATCATTTTCTAGATTGGTTAGTAATGAGGTTGTTTCTCATAAGATTAACTTTTGATCTTTTAAAACGGGTAAACCTAAGAACAAAAAGGCTGAAGTATAAATCCCGTTGTCATCAGTTAAGGAAGTTAATTCGAGGTTTGATTTCAGTTTATATGGTTAGTTCATAGGAAAGAGAGTCGCATATTTGGTAGTTGAAAACTATATGAGTAATGCATGGAAGAAGTATGGTATTATACATGTCATGATAAATGTGAAAGGCTTCTTCTTCTTCAAGTTTTCTTTGGTTGATCATATGAACGGGGTGTTGGAGAGTGGACCATGGTTTATTAGATTCGTTCTTATCATTTTTTTAAAAATGGATGCCTAATGTAAGTCTACTCAATGAAAACTTTTTTAGTGCAAATATTATGATATTTAATCTATACAGTCTCTTTGTGTTTTGGTGATGACAAACATGTAACTTGTAATACATAACGTAAAGTGCACAAGTTACTTGTAATCACAAATCATCAATGCATTCATTCGTCAACATCTCTCGACGTCACAAGTCTGCTTCAACACATATATAAGTTTACACCCTACGTAAATCATGTTAGACATAAGAAACATAAGAAAACAATGATCTGGAGGTCGGGGAGGAAACAATAAGTAAAGTGCCATATTATTAGAGAGAGAAAGAGATGGGAAGATGTTTGTGTGTTTTCTAGATAGAAGGAGGAGAAAATACACATACATCAATGTTACAAATGATTTTCTCACCCCTCCTTAGAAGTAAGGAGGGGAATATATAGTAAGTCATACACCTATCTTATGCATATTGTCACTTCTAGTCCTTTCGTATGTCTTACTTAGTAAACTAATGTAATTCCGTATAAGTATTCATATTTTAAGGCTAACAATCTTCCCCTAATATGTAGACATATGGAATTACTTACAATGTTCTTAACAAGTAAAAATACAACAAAATAAAGTCTTCCAAAGTGCTTCCAATGCTGAACATGTCTTCTGAGTTCTTTTTGTCTTGAAACTTGTACTTCAGCTTGGATCTTTAGTGTCTTTACTTGTTCAGGAACCATTGTAGTATGCATGAGTTGGA
Organism: Tanacetum coccineum; assembly: GCA_026074375.1. Classification (NCBI taxonomy): domain Eukaryota; kingdom Viridiplantae; phylum Streptophyta; class Magnoliopsida; order Asterales; family Asteraceae; genus Tanacetum; species Tanacetum coccineum. The sequence goes on along the minus strand of BQNB010051335.1, from coordinate 23,130 downwards.
TTAACTTCCCCCAATTCATGCAACATGTGTTGAAAAGCTTTCTTCATAGACTCCTTTTTGGCAAAGTTTCTGAATCAGCTTCCCCCTAAACCAATATCTGTATTTGGAGCAGATTTTGGAACTTTGATGTAGCATAAATGATCTTCTAACTTTGTCATTAAAGTGAACAGCTAAACTTTGTAGAAGAAAGAAGTAAACCATATCAAATACTAATGCTGCTTGTCATTAGGTCTTGGTGATTATCCGTTCGGGGGAATGTGAGAGAAATTAACAACAGTTTTTCTTACGTATGCAGAATACTTCACACAAACCATACTGAGTGAAGTAGAATATACTACTTACCCTGGAAGTTGAACAAAAGTACATGTTGCACGAATCTTCCAAACCAATAGTTTATATGCCTATAGCCCTTGTTTATTGACCTGAAAAACCACACCATGTACATGATTTTCCCCCATGATGGTTGCAAACTCTCAGAAGTATCATTCTCGTGTACGTCCATATACTCGAGAAGTTCTTGTCATAAGCACAAATCTTGAAAAGTTATGAACATCGTTGAAGCACTTTGAAATTTTTTCTTAGACTGTGAAGTACCATTGTCGTTCTTTAGTACAATAATATCCTGTGAGAATTGCTGATCACATCTTAACCTTTTAAGCTCTCTGGCTAACTTACCAACCTTGTATTCTGTCGGCTATCTGTTGTGATTACTGATGAAGTAAACCCGATACTCTAAACTTGAAACTAAAGTACAATCCCCCAAATTTGTTACTTAAGCTTACACTATTATTGATTGAAGAATGGTGCAGAGAGTTATGCGGCTTCAGAATCCCTAAGTACTCTATACCCGATCAAAAGTATGAGACGTACAACACCTCTTGAAACTATCTACATCTGCATCTGCGTGTGACACTAAGCACTACATTATAACTCCTTTAAGTGATAGCTATAACCCATGAGTACTATAATATAACTCCTTACATCAGGTATAACTAGATAATCCAAGTCCTAATCATAATCCTTGTGTGCTCAAGCAAGCCATCATCGTTAAAGGGTAAAACAATCAAAAAATAAAGGGAACTCATGATGATGAAATAAGTAGACGCCTTTGTGAAATCCTAATTCAATCTCAAATAAGTAATAACAAATCAATTCCGTAATCACATGTCTTTTAAGTACCAAAACTAGTCGTTTGTCATTTAAGTGAATCTTATAAAGGATCTTTTTGAGTGTAATGTATTGTGTTTGATTTGTAGTTGGTTTTGGTTTAAGGTTTAATTGCACGTTAACTAAGGACCAACGGTGAAATGAATTTTTGTTAAGAAGTATGTGTTGTCTAGTTAACGGCGGTTAGTAATCATACTAACAAATGACTGGTGGTGAAAGATGTTTGTCGTTAAAGGGTTTAACTTAACATAGTTATCTTCTACTGTGAAGTCCCAATAAATAGATCTTCTTTACCCTGTTAAAGCTTAGTTAACCTGGATAAATCCAAACTAACTATAAGAGAAACTATGATTGTGAATACTACAAGTTATGAAGAATCTAACTTGAAATACTAAGAAGAACAATGAATACTAAACTTGAATATATTGATTACAAATATTTTGCTAAGGTTACAAAATAACTAACTATGAATTCATTGTTCTAACTATGCCGTAGGGTTCCTTTTATACACCAAGGAAACCTTAATGGGCTTACGAAATGCGTATAATGATAATGCATATCTATTCCTAATATATCTCATTCATATCACTTTAGCAGTACTAACTATATAATACTAACAACACTAACTATTAACTAATAGTACTAACTATACTGACAGTACTAACATTTGTACTTGTAGTACTAACTAATATAACTAGCAGTACTAACTACTTAGTCTATTTCTTCAGTCTTTAGCAGCAGTATCAATCTTAAACCAGCAGTAGTAAAGTAGTACTGGCAGTAGTAACTCAAAATTCCCAACAATCCTCCCCTAAACTTGATATTTACTTGTCAATCATCAAGTTTCTTCAGTTTAAGCATCTTGGTCATTAGGAGGATGTATCCAAACATTTTACTACTCTTCAAGCATTGATTTGATGAACTTGATAAGCTCAAATACCATAGTACTTTCTTCTTCAGCTTCTAACTGCAAGTCTTCAGTACTTGCCAATAATTCCTTGATCAGTGGGTACTTTTTCTCTACTAGCATATTAATCTTCATAGGTGTACCATCCATAAATAGAATGTAACTCTACAATTTTCATGCAATTTCCATTTCAGCAATTGCAAAACATTGGCTCTGTCTTGTCACTGCTCCTCCCCGGTTTGGATGCATCTTCTTCATTCAAATCATCATCTGAAGACTCAACTTGTCTATATTTACTCCTTCTTGGTAGTGAGGTGCTTGACTTCCTTTGTCTTTCTAATCTATTGACTCTTTTCTTTAGTCTGAGGATCTCTATAGCTTGAGCATCCTTCTTTTTCTCCAAGTCAAGCACTTGTTTTGACAATTTTGTACACATAGTCATCAATTCATGTAGTTTCAGTCTACCCTCATTACTTCCAGGTGTGTAACCTCCTAGGAGAGCTGAATAATGGGGCGTGATTGGTACATTAGCCTTCAATTCAAATTGATGTTCCATCATGCCCTCCCCACTTCCAGACGTGTGACCTTCTGAGAGAGGTGGTTCAATGGGTTGTTCAAGCACTCTTTCGGACCTAGTCTGAGCAGGAGTACCCCCATAGTGTCTTGGCGCCTAGGACTGCCACCTGTATCCATTCCCTGAGGAATGTCAACATTAGGCATTGCCGTGGTCTGGGTCCTAATTATGTTATCATTGTCCTGTCAGCATTTAAGCTAGCAGCAATAGTCATAGCCCTTTCCACACTATCACCCCCTCCTTATGGATAGCCTTATATGCTTTAAGGTCTTGAGGTACACTAGTCTGAGGTAACTTAGTGTCCTTTTTGGTTCTCCTACGTATTTGAGTCTTTCTTTTTCTTTGATATGTAGTTGGAGATGGGAGTAGTTGCTCAATGTGAGCATCAGTTTGAGGTTTAAGAAAAACTTGGTTATGAAGTAGAAGGTGTAGGATGGGGTCCAGGGGGTGTTGCTGAACCTTCACCCTCATGTGCTTGGTTATGCACCAACAGTATTAACGGTACCAAGCAGTACTAATATTAGCCTGGCAGTATTAATATTAGTCTAACAATATTAATATTTGTCTAACAGTATTAATATTAGTCTAACAATATTAACTTGTTCTCTAATAACTATGCAATAACATGCCTCTATTCATCATAACCACACTAGAAATAACTAGATAGACATGTAAGAATTCATGAGGATCCATATCTATACATAGCCCATGCATAAAAGTTAAGAACTATTAACCAAAACAAACATACCCTGTAGTAAGCCATTCCACTCACACTTCCAGTTGTTTATGATCACACTAAATCCAACCATACTGCTTTGCTTAACCTAGCAGTACTAATCCTTAAGATATCATATTAAGCTTTAAATTCATCTAAAAAGCATCTCTAAACCATGTCAAGCATCAATCCACCCATGACAACTAAGCAGTACTAACCAAACCTAGCAGTATAAACTTCTTGAACTAGCATTCACTAGTATAAAAAGTGGTATTGGTCACACCAAAAATATGTGACTATATACATATAGTCACACACGCAAAAAGTTTCGTGTGTGACAAAAGGTCGCGCGACCGTAGGTCACCTACGGTCACGCATTCGAGTTAGTCACACATAATAAAGCTTTAGTGTCCGTATCCACGTTTTTTGTGTTGACTAAATAGGTATAATTTAGTGAACGTAAACAATGTACAACCAATAAAGCATGTTTTTTTGTATATTTAGTCACATACAATTAAACATAAAGTGGCCAAAAGTGTTAATATGTGTGACCATATGGTGTTTAAAGTGAAGAAATGTGTATTTTGTGTGACTATTGTTCATCCAATGGCCACACAAAGGATGTTTGTTTTGGGTATTTAGTCACATACAACTAGGCATAAAGTGACCAAAAGTGTTAATAAGCGTGATCATATGGTGTTTAAATTGAAGAAATGTGTATTTTGTGTGACTGTTAATCTTCTAATGGCCACATAAATTTGAGGTTTGTGTGACCTTTTGTAATATTTAGCCACACAAAGCATGTTTTTTTGGGTATTTAGTCACATACAAGTAAGCATAAAGTGACCAAAATTGTTAATAAGTGTGACCATATGGTGTTTAAATTGAAGAAATGTATACTTTGTGTGACTAATGTTCATCAGATGGCCACATGAATTTTATGTTTGTGTGGCCATTTGTAATATTTAATCACACAAAGCATGTTTTTTTTAGGTGTTTAGTCACATACAATTAACCTAGAAGTGGCTAAAAAGTGTTAATAAGTATGACCAAAAATGGAGTTTAAATTGAAGAAATTGGATTTTGATATTGACTATTGATCATCCAATGTCCACATGAATTATTATGTTAAGTGTGGCCTTTTTTAATATTTAGTACACACAAAAGCAATTTTGGGTATATTGGGGTATTTAGTCACATATCATTAAACATAAAGTACCAAAAGTGTTAATAAGTTGTGACCAAATGGTTTTAAAAGGAAAAAATGTGGTATTTTATGTGTCTATTGATCATCCAATGGCCACAATTAGTTTTTGTTTGTTGCGGCCTTTTGTAATTTATTAGACACACAACACATGTTTGTTTTTGTATTTAATCACTACAACTAATCATAAAGTGATCAAAAGTGTTAATAAGTGTATCATATATTGTTTAAAGTGAAAGAAATGTGTATTATGTGTGACATTGTTTCATCCAAAGGCCACATAGAATTTATGTTTGTGTGGCGTATTTGTAATAATTTAGTCTCACAATGAAAAAAAATAAGGAAGTGCGAGGAATCGAACCCCGTGCCTCTCGCATGCAATGCGAGCGCTCTACCATATGAGCTACACTCCTATTTGGCAATTACAGTCAAGGTGAAAATGTAATATACTCGGCAGTATTAACTTGTATACTTGTTTTTAAATAGTATAAACCAGTACTAATATAACTCCCAGTATTAACATCCTAATTCTTTAAACAAAATTAACAACGTAGCTTGGCACACTAACCTTCAATGCTCCAATAGCCGTAATAACATCCACACAGTTTTTAATGTTTTCATTTAGCAGCACAAATATTACATGGAGCAACATAACCCATATTAACATGGCAGCACTAATATTTAACATGGTAGCACTAACCTATAATTAACATGGCAGCACTAATATTACATGGCAGCATTAACCAATATTACATGGCAGCATTAACCAGTTTTAATGTTTCATTAGCAGCATTACATGGCAACACAAATATTACATGGCAGCAAAAATATTCGACGTGTACCTTGCAGCTTTCTCCATACTTTCAACTGTTGCTGCAACTTCTGTTCGAATTCAAAGCAGTCTGAATCTATTAGTACATATAAAAACTAAAACTTATGAAGATGTTTCTACAAAGTAATACTAAGTTTTGTAAATACTTACAAGGTTCCAACAATGAGGTTTGTACTCGCTTCGGTTTCATTGTCTTGAAAGCTTTTTGCTATCCCAAAATCTGATATTCTTGGCTTCATATGATCGCATCACAGTAAAATGTATCACCTAAAGAAACATCCTTTTATCAATGTGTGCCACACATTTATAGGGTATGAGGAATGGAGGTTTGCAATGTCTTTGTTTAGTTTTTCAAGTTTACCCAACAAAGAGTTTAAGCTTCTAGAATATGAATCAAGAATCATTAATAGCTTATAAATTATGTAAGGATAGCATATTAACATTAATAAAGTTAAATAAGGGCAAACATTTTAGATAAGCACAATCAAAGCAGCAAGGTGTTCAAAATACAATAAGCTATAATGTTTCTATGATTGCGTATTTTTTAGTGCTTAATATCATAGCTAGCAACATTCCTATTCAATTATTCCTAAGTTCATATTATATCGTAATATTAAAAAATAAGCAGTTTCAACCAAACACAAACTTATATTATATCCTTTTAAATCTGGTAAACTAGGATGTCTAGCTTATCTTATTTAAAAGCAACTTGTGCTAAAACAAGCAAATAGATTTTTGGAATTGCTTATTCTAAAGTTCTTACCTGCACAGCTAGCAACCTGCTTATTTTTTCATATGCTTATAGCCTTATAACAGCAATGAGTATTTTCTCAGGGTCCATGGGTCCGTCTTCATGATCTACAAGTTTTGTATCCCATCTCATTGACTCGGCTATGTTCTTCACTTTCTGAGCACGTCAACATCATCACGCAATATAACATCACCTTCTGGCCGTAGGATTCTATCCATTTCTAGAAGAATGTCTTCGAAATTACATCTACATGGATATCAATGAATAAAGTTTCAATATTTATACCAATGTTGATCAATGCAATGCTTTCAGAAAGATGATGATTCTTTAATAAGTGTTTACATAATAAAGTTATGTGTAACTGTGTTGTATTTACCTGTCACTGTATAAACTGAATAGACTGTTGGCGTGAATGAGATCATACATGCGTGGGTACGTTGAAAAAGATTCACACCTGCAAAATTAGATAACAGATTTAGCACGTCGAATATTAATTGAATGTTTGAAACAACATAATTATCCAACCCAGCCTTACCCGACCCATAAAATGTTCTCATTTTACGCATTACCTAGCCCGTCAGAACCAAAACTCATTTGCTAGTCAAGATACATACCAGTCATGATAGATGACTATTAGTCCTCATTCGTATATAACTACAAGAGTGTTGGTCTCAGCCAAAGTGGGGAGAACGTTCATAACCCATAACCTGTGTCTAATGCAGCCCTGAATGTCCCATTATTAATCAGTATAACAGAATCAACTTGATCAATAAACGCATCAGCCCCTTCAGGAAATTAAGCACCACCGCCCGGGAATCTAAATACATTATCTTCATCAGCATCCCCACCGGCTTCCTTCTTTGCAGCAGCCTTCTGGTTCTTTCGCTTCACTCTGCCAGGTCTGCCACCCCCGAAGGGACTTGTGAGTGAAAAGTCAATGTGCATCTGTGAGTCGACTCTAACCATGAATGATGGAACATTCACAACTTGCCTTCCAACCCTGTAACTGCAACCACATATAAGTAAACGGAACATCACAACAATGACCATAACAAAAAAAACCGAGTTAAACAGGACTTGAAAGAGGTTGGCCGGGTTAACCAGTTTTTGCTAGTAGTTACTTTTTACAGATAAAGAAATACCAAAACCACTTGTTCGCAAGTCAGGTTTTGTACTAGGAACCTAGATGAAGCTGCTTTAAAGGGTGTGTGAGATAGCATTGTTCAATACACAATTGCTGACTTAATCAATATAAAGTCAAAATGGCTGACTTTTAAGAAATCATTAATGTTTTATACACAATGTAGGCTCAAAACCAGGTTTTATTTTTTAAACCATAAATGAATAAGAAATTTAAACTACACAATAGGCGGGTTATCCTTTGCGTTGAGCTGCAAATCACTATTTATATAACCATGCTCTTTCCAAGCTAAGCACGTAATATACTGCACATAACATATATAACTAAAGTAGGTTACTTTTTACTTACCAGCAGCTTTCGAGAGTTCCCAGTTGTGGTCGTTAGGGACAATCTGAATAACTTTTTGCTCACCATGCTGGCCTTTTCACAGAAGGCAAATAATGCTGCTATTGTTTCAGGCTTGATTCGCAGCACATAAACCACACTATTCCAATACTGTGCCTACTAGTCACGAAAATACATGAAACAAACATCAAATGTGAAACAAACATCAAATGTGAAACTAAAACTATTCCAGTTCGAGAAATATTGTACCTGTTTAACAATGTCGTAAACTGTAGAGGGATCGGTGAAATCAACTACAACTGATGTGGCTTTTGACTGTCAATAGATTCAATTAGCATGATAACTATAAAATTATGAATGCTACTTGTGATATTTAGAACAGATGGTTGATCTTTTTAAATGTCAACATGTTACAATTTAGATTGTTTAAAGTTAGTTTCTTCCATGCCACAAACCTTAAACGACAAATCGTAAACATTAATATAAAAATCATAAATCTTAACTTTCCAAAATGTTAAAATGATCATTTTAGCATAAGTACATTATTGTATCAAGCTCAATATAGTCCTTTTGTCTTCGACAAAAATGAAACATGCTCCAAGTATGTATTTATTCATGTTACATTTTTTGCGTTGTTTCTGCAAAAGAATCATATTTGTACCTTCCTGAGGTCTTCTCCAACAAGGTATGAATCAACGGCTCTAACGACTTCCATATCCCTTGATTTTGTGACGGTTAAAACAACATCCATTCCAATCTCCTTAGTTGTTCCCATTATATTAACACCTGACCCCGTAACCCACATAAGAAAGCAAACATTGTTAAGAACAACATCATTATTACGGTTATTATGGTCTTGGGCAATTCAAACAACGCCAACAATGTAAACATGTTATAGTATTTTCATAACTCACTTCTTTGATTATTTTTGAAACCTTTCTGGTAGTATTGATCCATTAGAAAGTGTATATAGCCAAAAAAAATTGAAAACAAGCCAAAAAAAAGTGAGGTTATGAAACATAAGCGAAAAACCAAATAATCCATAACCCACTATATAAGCCGAAACAAACACCCCCTAAAGCATAAAAAAGCCCTACAAGTTGCCAAAAGCCCAAATTATAACTACAATACACTTATTAATCAAAATCAAATCACGGCTAAAGATAAAGAAAACCAATAATATACATTTTATGACAAAAGTGAACAAATAAAATTGCTAATAATAAAAACTTAACCTTATAATAGTGACTGAGGGTTTGTTGGTGATAAGAGCGGCGGAGATGGTGGTTATAGCGGTGGTTACATCGGTAAATAGGGCTATGGTCAGGATTAGGTTGTCGTAGATGGCGGTTGCATTAGAGAAGAACAACAGATGGGGAAGAGTGAGGGCGGTTGCATTAGAGGGCTATGGTAGGGTTTGGGTGTTTATTGTGTATGAGGAGTAGGACTGAGGATAAGGGATTAAGGTGTGAGATATGAAAAAGTTAAAAAAGAAAAAGAGAGGGATAAATCCCGCGTAAGTATTTGTGGTGTTTTGCTTCAAAATAAGTTTGATTTTTTACGGCAGGGCTATTTTTTATAATTTCACAATGTGACTATTTTGAATGTATTGGTCACATATAATACCTTTATAATGTGGCCATAAACATAATTTAGATACACATTTGTGATATGGTGTGACTTTTGTCAAAGGCCACCTAAGTCACATATCTATGCTACAATTAAATGTGACTATACACATTAGGTTTTGGCAAGCAAACACACACTAAACTTTAGACACATATATTAACTTACGTAACCATATGTATCAAATTTTGGTTACACTTAATCATGTATGTCTATGGTTTAGTATGACCTTATATGACATTTGGTCACACTATTCTAATGGGAGACATTATTTGTTTACTTCTAAATATATATCGTGACAATGCTTCAAACTTACTTTCAGATGTCCCCACATTCAAATTCCATACGTGCTAATATTAAAAAAAATACATCACTTTTTAAATAATGTGTGACAAACTTGACTATATGATTTAGCCACATACACAATGACTTCATGTGACCATATATGGATTTTGGTCACACTGTTCAATTGTGTGACATATATTTGTCACATATGTATATATATATATATATAGTGTGACTAATGTTTCAAACTTATTTGTATCTGATACACATCCTAAATTATAAGTGACTAAATAATCAACAAAAAATTACCAGTTAAGTCTAGTCACATAAATATTCAAATGTGTGACAATGAAATTCTAAAATGGTCACACAAAATGAGTTCAGTGTGGCTGTTTATTTTATCCTGGTACATTTAGTCACATAAATATCTGACTGTGTGGCCGTTCAAAAAATAGCATGTGTGACGAAATCCCAGATTTGTACTAGTGAGTACAAAGTTTCTTCAAGTAGAGAAAGCTAAGCCCAGCAGTATTAAGTAATTGATTATCATGTTTACCTTCCAACTTCAATCCAAATAGCACTTGTGTATAATCCGCTGCACTTATACACCATTAACCTCCCCTGAGATCATGCAGCTACAGATTAAGCATACAAATGCTTGCCACTAGAAAATTAAATCTACTCACATCAAAAGCTTTAGTGAGCAAATCAGCTACATTATTATCAGTGTGTATCTTGACCATCTCTATCAATCTCTTCTCATAGAGTCTCTAATGAAATGATGCCTAATCTCTATATGCTTTGTTTTAGAATGGTAGACAGGATTATTGACAACACAAATAGCACTCTCATTGTCAACATGAATCTTTGTCTGTTAAAAGTATATCCAATCCAACATCTAATTTGGATCCAAATTACTTAACCATAGCAGTGAGAACAGCAATATATTCACTTCAGTAGTTGAATTACCACCATAGTCTGCTCTTTTACAGTTGCCAAGAGATTAACCTTGAACCAAGAAATATACAACCTCCTGTTGTGGATTTCCTGTCCAAACTGGCACCTGCATAGTCACTGTCTGAAAAGGCTTCCAATATAAAAGGAGAGTCCTTAGGATACCAAAAGGCCTAATTGGGTTGACCGTTAGGTATTTCATTCAAGTGGGAACTTTTGGTTGAACTTGAAATCTGAGCATCGCACAAACATGAGAACATAATATCTGGTCTAGAGGAATGGAAGGTACATTAAGACCCAATCATTGACCTGTAATATGGAACATCAACATCCTCACCATCTTCACCTTTTTCACAGCCTTGTTGGTTTCATAGGAGCACGTGGTTTGTCCTTATACTAGAAAAACATAAATTTCTTCAAGATTCACCAAAAAAAAAGGGGGGGTGGGGGTGGGGGGGGGGGGGGGCATACTTATCCTGACTAATGAAGAACCCCACCTCCTTTCTGCGTGACTATGGAAACCCAAGAAGAAAATAACTCTCCCATTGAATAACATCTAGAACCTTTTTGTAGTTATTTGCTCAAAAAACTAACACAAAGACTTTTAGTGAAACCATAGATGATGTCATCTACAGCTACTTGTACCAGAGAAATATCATACTTGACTTTTGTTTAATATCAAAGTCTGTCAATTTGACCTCTGTAGAATCCATTGTTTAGCAGATAGGTAGAGAGAGTCTCATACCAAGCTCTACAAGCTTGGTGTAGACCATATAAGGCTTTCTCCACTTTGGTACAACTTATTTGGAAAGTCTGTATACCATAAAACCGGAGGTTTGGCTTAACATATACCTCATCTTCAGATAGTACCATAGAGAAAGGACTTTTAAAACATCCCATCTGGTAGTACAAGAAAATTCATAAATGATGCATAGGCTAAAAATAACCTAATTGCTTCAATCCTAGCAACAGGAGCAAAAACCTCATCATAATCTATACCCTCTTCTTGTTTGTATCCTTGGCACCCAACCAAGCTTTATTCCAACTACTATGCCCCCGTTTCATCTTATCTTATTCGAGAACACCCACTTTGGTCCAATGCTTTACTTACCCTAAGGTATCAACTAGGGGCCAAACCTTCTAGAATCTTGAACTGATCAGCTCTTCCTTGCATTGCTTCAAACATCTTTCATCATCAAGGGCTTAAGCTATCTTTGTGGGTTCTTACTGAGAGAGGAAATTAGGCAAATTAGTATTTTTAGAAATCTTTGATTTGACATTCTCTGCTTATTAATGTAGCTAAGCATAGCATTTCTCCAGAACTCTTCTTTTGTCATGCCCCCTTGGTTATGTACTGCTGACTTTAGATCTCCATTATTTGATCTATAGGATGAATATAGTGTACTCTAGTTGTGGGAAGAGGACTGAGTAACAGTTGAAAGGTTCCATGATGGTTGAAATCAGCCTCTTACCCATAACTTGTTCAACGAAAGAGAATTGTAAGTGTCCAAATCTCATCATCAAAAAGTCACTGCAAAAATGCTAGTATGTTGAACTTTAACAGATCCTCTAAATCAGTATAGAGGATGATATGGGACAATAATTGACATCAAGAGGAAAGGATCCACCTAGAGAAATAAATAATGGTCTAGCATCATTAGAAGTTCTTGGTGCACTAGCAGAATTAACTAGTGTGCTAACAGTATTAAAACTGTTAGTGTTGCTGGCTTTATAGCCTTCCCTTGAAGAAGCTCCAACTGTTGCACCGTGCTTCAAACTCTGTTTATATACATCTGATTGCCTCTGAAACCTCCTTCTCTTGAACCATCATCTTATCAAGAACCTTCTGTCAAAGGCTTGTGTTCATTCCTCACTTGCTGTCTGTACATATTTCACCAGCAGCAGCATCACTGTATCATTTTTATACGTTTCATCTGAGCTATTATAGCTTGAAGAGATAGAAGACCATAATGGGAACACAATATATTATTGAGTAGACACATTCTTTTCTTCAGATTGTCTAGCATCAACACTTTTCTTCAAACCTGTATCACTATTAGATTATTATGGACCTGCATTTTTTTTAGTTTGATTCCCTGCAGTAACTGGTTGATAGTTCATAGAATTTGTTAAGGAGTCAATATCAAAAAGCCAGTTAGGTCCTGTCCTACAACATTTGGTTTATTTTCAAGAAAGTTTACATGCAGATTCTCTTCAACTTTTCTAGTTTGAGAATTAAATGCCCATAAAGCTTTGCTATTTACAAAGTACCCTACTAAAAACCCTTGTTCAGCCTTCCCATCAAATTTGCCTAAAGAGTCTAGGGTATTTAGGATAGTAACAGGACATCCAAAAGGTCTCATGAAACTTATGCTTGGTGGTATGCCAATTATAAGTTCATAGGGTGTCTTGTTATGAGGCTTGGTCACTAAAACCTTATTTAGAACATAACAAGCAGTATTAACTGCTTCAGCCCAAAATACAGTAGGTAGAAGTGAGTCTGCTAACATAGTCCTAGCTGCCTCAATCAAAGTCCTGTTCTTTCTCTCAGCAACTCTATTTTGTTGTGGAGTTTTGGCAACACTAAATTCCCTTTTTATTCCTTTTAATATACAGAATTCTTTCATTTCCCTGTTTTTTGAATTATGTCCAATTATCACACATGATTACTTTAACCTTATGGTTTAATTGGTTTTCTATTTTTGTTATAAATCTTTTAAGAATCCCACTAGTCTCATCCTTAGAGACTAAAAAGAAAACCAGCTAAACCTGCTAAAGTCATCAGTCACTACAAGGCAATATGTCTTATGGTTGATACTCCTAATAGATGTTGGACAAAACAAGTCCATATGCAACATCTGTAAGGGTTGGCTGATAAAGCTCATAAGTTTAGCCTTACAGGAAGCCTTATGTTGCTTTCCCTTCTGACAAGCAACACAAGTATGGTCATTGTCAAAAATCTTTGAAGGAAGACCTCTTACAAGGTTTCCCATCACAAGTTTATTCATTGTTTTAAAAGTCACATGACCCAGCCTCCTATGCCATAATTTAGACTCATCAATTGTGGCTTTTGCAAACAAACAAGTTAAATCTCTAGAAGGAACAACATTCTTTAAATCAAAGCTGTAAATATTGCTTTGCCTGGGAACTCTAAGCAGTACTTGGCTTTCATCAAGTAGCTTAAAATTAGGAGACAAAATAAGACATTCAGTTTCAGTGAAAATAACACTGTTTTTCTTGTCACACATTTATGAGACAAAGAAAATATTAAACTTTAGTTCTTTGACAAAAAACACATCTTCAAAGTCTAACTTATATGTTCTTATCTGTCCTTTTCTTGTTACCTTACCACCTCTAGCACTTCCACCAAAAGCAACAAAACCTCCATCAATGTCTTGATAGTCAGTAAGGAAGTCTTTGTTCACTGTCATGTGCCTGGAACATCTACTGTTAAATATCCCTTTGTTCTTTAAAGCTTGTTGTGGATTTCCCTACACAAAAGTAAGAGAGTCAGTGTCTCTTGGGGACCTAAGCCACTACTAACTTGAGTATGCCTTGTGGATCTATATAATTTACTCTTTTTGAGACCCATGATCCACTATTTTCTTTGGAGACATTGTTTAAATCAGTCATTTTAGGTCTCCATACACAACATGCTAAGCCTTAACAGTAGTGACCCCATTACCCTTAACAACACTAACTGCTGTTTGCCCAACAATATTAACACCATTTACTCTGATAGTATTTAAAATCCTGATATTTGGTGTTGTTGATTTATAAAAAGGCCTTCTGATAGGTGAATTAGACTTATGAAAAGCATTTGTTCTTAATTTTGAAGCATTCACTTTATTTGTATGGGTAGAAGTATTAACTTGTTTGACTACACCAATTGATGCTGCTGCTCTGAAAGAGCTTTGCTTGGCAGCACTAACTGGTACTCTTCCAGACCTTGTTAAGACTGCAGATGGAACAAATTTATTTTGATGATTTATTCTCTGAGTGTTGTTCCAAACTGGTCTAACTTCCCTATGACCAGTAACTTTTCCCATGTCTTTCAAAACAGATTTGTTAGCCATTCTCTTTTCATGAAAATCATAGTCTTTTATTAGATGGCTGTAACTGCCACAAACAAAACAAGCTTTCTTTGTAAACCCAAATCCTAACCCTAGTTTTTGAGTCATTTGTCCATTCTAATCTCTTCTATCTACCTTAGGATTTTGAGTGATTATCCTAGGTTTTTCAGCTTGTTTAGGTTTAACAGATTCATTCCTAGCATTAGTAAACTCAATCCTTTTAAAACTAGGTTTGTCTGTTGCTTGCAAATCATTAGATTGAAAAATGTCCTCATCATCACTAACCCAATCTTCAATGATAACTCCACTAGGCCTAACAGATTCAACTCTAGGCATTTCTACACTAGTATTGCTAGTTTGAGAGGTACTTACTTTAACTTGAGACACACTAGCACTAGTCTTATTTGCTGTAGGCCTATAAACAGAATCATCTAATCCTGTAAAAGATAGGTTAGTTAGTGGAGGCATGTAGTTCCCAGTTAAAGGAGGAGGAACAACATGATATCCATTATCATTTTTAAACCTATCATTTGTTTGATTGTCATCTCCATCACTTGAACGACTATCAAAGACACTATTAAACAATTTACTACCACTTGAATCATTTTCATTCAATTGATCTCTATATCCTAGACCAGTTTTATCTTTAGAACTTATTTGACTATTAATCAGTTTATTTATGTTTTTAGAAGATGTTTCAAACTGTTCTAGTTTAGCTTTTAAATCATCTTTTTCTCTTAAGGTTTCATCTAACTGATTTTTAAGTCTGGTGATAGCATTACTTTTGTCTTTTACTTCAAATTCTAAGAATACAATCTTTTCTTAATAGACAACTTCATTTTTCTTTTGAACAACTAACTGTGCCTCTACAGATTCTAGGCCGAACTGATAAGCTACAATTTCTAGATTAGCCTTACTAAGAGGTTGTCATTGTTCATCAAACTGTTTTTGAAGTTTTCATATATTTTCACATAGTTTTTAGAACAATATTGTACCTGTGTGTCAGACCCTTAGGAGTTTGAAGTGTAGGCCATGAGAGCAAACTCAGTTGGTTCATCTTGAGCTATATAACTCCAGTCATATCTCAGTCCATCTTGGACAATCAAAGCATTATCCTAAACAACCAATGCATCAGAGGTCTCCACTAGTACAGTCCTTCTGGTGTTGTCCCTACTCTTATACCCTACATCTCCATTCATGTTCCCTTGATTTCTTGGTGCTCTACATTCCCTTGCAAAATGGCCCCTTCTATGACAGTTAAAGCATTCAACCTTAGTTTTATCAAAACCTATAGGTTCTTTGCTATTGAAGATTAACTTCCTTCCAGTCTTCTTATAAAATCGCTTAACTCTCATAGAAAGCATGGCCACATGCCATTTAAGGTCCATTTCTTCCAAATCATCATGATCAATCTTCTCTAGGTCTTCATCATCCAGTTGTGGACTATTTGACTGATTAGCAAAGAATAGGAACATTATATCATCAGTATATGATGATGAAGAGGCTTGTCCTTGAGAATTATGGAATGATGCAGTGGAAACACCATTAGCAGTATTAACTTCATTACTACTGCTAGTGTCTTCTGTAGAGAGAAATGCCACATTCTGAGAGTTTGAAGATGATCCAGAAGAACCTTTGATATCAGCTTCAAACACTTTTAGGTTATTGTATAGATCATCAATATCCAAATCATCTATACCATCTTTGTTCCTCATAATCAAGGCTACATTATTCCACAATGAAGGTAGAGCTCTTAAAAATTTCTAATTTGCATCTTCATTAGGAACAGCTGCACCATGAACTTCTAGAAGGCTAATAAGTTTTTGAAACCTATCATATGCTTTATCTAAGCCTTCCATGTCAGATACAAAAAAGTTTTCAAATTGTTGCTTCAAAACATTCTTCTGCATCTTCTTAGATTCAACATTGCCACCAAATCTACTCTTGATAGCAGCCCACAGAGACTTTGCATCCTTTATTCCATGGAACCTCAGTTGATACTCATCAGGAATAGCCAAAAGCAAAATGCTTTTAGCTTTTCTTTCTCTTTGTCTTTGTAATAGTGCTTGAGCAGTCTTTGGAGGTACTTTAGTTTCAACACCATTTTCATCAGTTGTTACTTGTATAGGACCATCACCATTCAAGATCACTTGCCACAAACTATAATCTGTGTTAGTGAGATACTGCTCCATCCTCATGCTCCAAAGGGTATATTCACCCTTCTTGAGGATAGGAAGTTTTACAGTAGACACCATTTGAGGAGATTCTACTGGTGCTATTTGTGTTGCAGGTTCTTCACCAGACATTGTGTATTATAGGAAGAGATCTAGATCTGATAAAGTTCTTCTTATTCAGAGTTTCTCCACAAGCTCTGATACCACTTGTGAAGTCCCAATGAAACGGATCTTCTTTAGCCTGTTAAAGCTTAGTTAACTTGGATAAATCCAAACTAACTATATGAGAAACTATGATTGTGAATACTACAAGTTATGCGGAATCTATTGCAATACTAAGAAGAACAATGAATACTAAACTTGAATATATTGATTGTAAATATTCTGCCTAGGTTACAGAATAACTAACTATAAATTGATATGTGTTTGTTGTAAAAACTGATATCTCTAACTATGCCGTAGGGTTCCTTTTATACACTAAGGAAACCCTAATGGGCTTACAAAACGCGTCAAGTTATCATGCATATCACTTTAGCAGTACTAACTATATAATACTAATAGTACAAAATATTAACTAACGGTTCTAACTGAACTGACAGTACTAACATTTGTACTGGCAGCACTAACTATTATAACTAGCGGCACTAATGACTTAGACTATTTTCTAAGTTCTTCAATAACAACATCAAGTTGAACCAGCAGTACTAACTTCTAAAGCTAGCAGTATTAAATTGAATCAGCAGTACTAAGTTGTAGAATTCCATAATTCCCAACAGGATCTAAACCAATACCTCAAGGATTTCTTAAAACTAGTGGACTTACTTGACCTTGACGGTGAAAACAGGGAAAGAACGTGCCTGCTTTCATTTCAATTTTCCCTTTGCGATCAAGCTAGCAATTGGCTTGAACATCTTCCAGCAGGATCCATCACCACATGGGAGGATCTTACTACCCGATTCCTTGCTCAATTCTTTCCATTGGGAAGGTCCGTAAAACTCCGTAATGATATCCTGATGTTCCAACAACATCATGGAGAATCTTTATCAAAAGCATGGACTCGTTTCAAGGACTTAACCCAAAAAGTCCCTCATCATGGCATAGACCTTTGGCTCAAAGTCCAAATTTTTTATGACCATGTCAATCCCGTCACAAGACGAACCATTGACCAATCGGTTGGTGGTAAGCTTCATGACCGAAACACCAAAGAATCCTAGGCATTATTAGAGGACCTCGCCCTCTATGACAACGAAAGTTGGAATGACCCAAGGGATTTGCTAAGCCGGTCAAGGCAATCGCTTTGCCTCAACATGTCCCAAGTACATCCGATTGCCGTCTCTTCGAACTTGAAAATCAAGTCTAATGCTTGATGGAAGCTCATCTTGCTCTGACACAACCTACCCAAGTGAACAAAATCACTACCTTATGTGAGATCTACAGTGGTCCCCACGACACTCAATATTGCATGGAAGATCATGAACAAGCCTTTGTTGAATACGCATCCTCGCGTACCGATGAAGTAGGAGGTAAGTGGTATACCTTCAATCCTGAGCAAAACAATCTTGATGACACCTACAATCCATCATGGAGAAGTCACCCAAACCTTAGGTGGAGACATCCCTAAAATTCTCAAAATAATTTTTCAAACCTACCTGACTGGTTCTAACCCAATGGTTCGATCCCAAACCGTTCCTTCAACAACTGTCGTCACAACTTTAATAATCAATCAAATCTAGAAGGATTGGTGTCCAACTTCATGGCATCTCAAGACGCTAGACTATCCAAGTTTGAAGCCGATTTCAAACAATAGCAAAGCGAGATGACCAACAAAATTGACACAGTGTTGAAGGCCATCACTGATAAAATAGTGGGAGCACTACCTAGCGATACGGCCAAGAACCCAAAATTAAGTACTACCCCAGTTTTGTCTGCTTGTTCTTACCTGACAATTGATCCCCAATGCTCATCTCACCCTTCCACCTTAATCAATGCTATCAAGGCACATTTCAATGAAGCAACCATTTCCCAAACAAGCCTGTGGCAACCCGAGATTAAAATCGAACCACAACAACCAGAAGAGCCCGAACCAACTCTCAAAGATGAATTCCAAGATTTGCATCTTAACCTACCGGTTCTTGAAGTCCTAGCTCATGCTCCAATCTATAACGCCATATTAGACAAATACGTAGAGAGCTTAGAACTAGGCAAAAATAGATCGGCATTCATCCAAGGAGAAGTACCTATGAAAATGGAAGACCCCTGACTATTCACTCTACCTTGTAGATTAGGGACTCAAAACCTTTCGACGCCTTGGCCAATCTAGGATCATGCATAAACATAATCCCACTTTACCTCTTTAAAAAGCTTAACATCATACTATTAGAAGAGACAGACCATATCTTTGTGTTGGCTGACGGAACCAAATCCTACCCCGTTGGATTGTTAAAGACATAGAAGTCCACATAGGGAAACTCATAGTATTAAATAATTTCTACGTAATCAACATGAAGAAGGACACCAAAACCCCTTTGCTAGTAGGAAGAGGATTCCTAGCTACCGCCAATGCGGTTATAGATTATAGGATGGCCAAAATAGCGGTAGGGGAAGGAATCACTAGGTCGGTATTTGGAGTAAAAGGAGTAGACTTAGGTGAGGAGGAAGCACCTTATTGGACCACATTTGGAAAAAGGGAGTCATACAAACCACAACCTGACTCAGATGGAATAGGCGCACGAACCCCTTATTATGTTAGGAAGGACTTCTTAGACTGCCATTTACCCAGAGAATGGGAAACTGCTAGAGATGTCGAGCTCAATCCCTTTAAGGATACCTTAGTGTTTAGGAGGATGGAAGAATTTTTTGGATCCATACTCATTAACCTTAAAAGTAATATGTGGGAATCAGAGGACCTAATTAAAAAACTAATTAACTGGGA
>BQNB010051334.1:7193-41045 GCA_026074375.1 Tanacetum coccineum | reverse complement strand
AGTGTAGATGGGTAAAGGTGCTTCCGGGTACGACCGAATGTAATTTATTGCGAAACGTAAGCGTTTTACGTAACCAACAAAAATAAATTATGAAAAGTTATAAATTATACTCCTAATAATCATATAACACTTGCTTGATGTAAATTTTAATTTGTTTGATGTCCGTTTACATTGAACGTTGATTTTTAGTTTACGCGATTTAACTATAAGATAATAATTAAAAGCGAACGCGTAAAACTCTAAAAATAAATAATGGAATTTATTAAAGTTGAAAATAACCTGAAAATAAGAAATGTTACATTTACACTGATCATTCTGCTTTGAAGTACTTGTTCAATAAACAGGATGCTAAGCCTAGACTTATACGATGGGTTCTGCTACTTTAAGGGTTTAATATTGAAATTAAGGACAAAATGGGAGCAAAAAATCTGGCCGCTAATCACTTGTCTAGACTAGAGAATCCCCACATGGAGGTATAAACTGAAAGGGAAATAGCTGATGAATTCTCTGACGAGCATTTAATAATGTTAAAAGCTAAGCTATTTGACGTTGAGCCATGGTATGTTGATTATGTCAATTATCTTGTAGGTTGTTCTTCCAAAATGACATCCGAAAGAGGAAAAAGGTTTTATTCTTAAGTAAAGAACTATTTTTGGGATGAACCCTATGAATTTAAGTTATGTCCCAACAACATAATGAAAAGATGTGTGGCTGGAAGCGAGATCTTTGAAATTTTGGCACATTCCCATTCTAGACCAACTAGAGGACATCATAGTGCTTCTTTTACTGGAAGAAATGTGTATGAGTCTAGATTCTTTTGGCCTAATATTTTTAAGGATGCTAAGGATTACGTGATGAAGTGCGATGCGTGCTAAAGATCGGGAAATATATCATCAAGAAGTACGATAGCTCAAAACAATATTCAGGTATGTGAAGTATTTGACATTTTGGGATTGGATTTTATGGGACCTTTTCCAGACTTAAAGGGTAATAAATATATTTTAGTAGCTGTCGATTACGTGTCAAAGTGGTTAGAAGCTCAGGCGCTTCCAACAAATGTGATAACATCAAATAGTTAATACTTTTTAGTATCAAAATCCTTATCAAAATGCTTGTAATTATTGTATAAATGCCTGGAAATGATACTTAATCACTTCATAATTAGTTTACCGGATGAACGCGAGCATTGGAGCAAGAGACGTGAGATTTAGATATGGAGCACAAGCAAATAAAGATGCCCAAGGCTGGTTACGGCGTAACCACCCTGCAAGAGTTACACCATAACTAAGATTAAAGTAGAAATGAGTTAGCACCACAGTTACGGTGTAACTACTTCATTACCATTACGCCATAACATACCACATTGAAGAAGGATTACGTATCGTAGTCAGCATTACGGCGTAACCATGGCGTTACGGTTATGTCGTAACACAAATCAAGCCTACATAATGGAAGCCCACGTCAGCATGATTACGACGTAACACATACTTAATGGTTACGCCGTAAGAGACTCGAAACTTATAAATAGAGCCCTCATTCAGCACATTCGACATCAACCCTTCCACCACAGTATCAAGGGGTAAACCAAGCTTCTAGAGGTCAAAGAATTCCACCAGAAGTCCAAGGGAGAAATCACTACACTTAATTTTGTATTTAATCATTCATAAAGCATTTTGTAAGACTAATGATGATTTAATCCATGGATCCTTTCATTTACTCTTGATGTATTATTACCATGAGCGTGTAAGCACATCTAGTGCTCGTCTAGTTATGAATTTACTATTGTTATGTTGAATATTTATTTTTTAATTATCGCTTTATTGGATATCCTTATAGTCTGTCATTGATCCTTGAGTTATGGTAGTGTTGAGGGTGGTTTAGATCATGTTATTTCTATTATTAGGTGGACTAGTTGAACATGGGGTTAACAGGGTACTAGGGTAGGTTGGAATATATACCTAGTGTAGGAATTTACCAAATTACCGCCTCTATTACATTAAACACTTAAAAAGTGCAGTAACTCTTTTAGAGGGGGTTTATAATCTATCTAGGTTATAGACGGGTCTTTAGGAGAGTTGGGGTTTAATCACTGCAATTTGGATGCCCTACCTTTGTGACTTGTAAGGGATTCGAGTTCGCAAGAAGTATATGGCAGACCTCAAATGCCAATTTGGGTTTGTTGATATTAGAACCACTAATAAAATGACACTTAGACATTGCACAGGAAATACACATCATCACAGTAGTAATGAAATAACTAGGCTAGCACGCTTTTCTCCCTAATCACTTCTATCTTATTTATTTTTTGCATTTATTTTCTGCTAAGATCTCAAATCAATTTAAAACCATTTTCGAAAAGTTACATAATCAAATTAAAACTATTTAAACTTAGCTCTTGAGGCGACCTCAGATTTACCAAGTCCTGCACTACATACAACCGGGTTCTCTTCCCGTTAGTGCGTGTAGACATCGGTAGACGAGTTTTATAAATTTAAAACTTGCCAAATTATTTTAAACAAATAAAATGCATCAAGTTTTTTGCGTCGCTGCCGGGGAACTAAAAAATTAGTTATAGTTTGATTTCTTGTATTTATTTCATTTCAGTGCTAATTTTTGTTAGTATTTTCAAGAAACATAATGGCTGAGGGAGACATAGATAACCTCACCATGTAGCAGTACCTGGCATTGACTCGAGGGAACCAGGCACCGGGCGTGGTTAAACCCAAAATTGGAGGCAATGTAAATTTCAAAATCAAGAGCCAATTCATTTGAGAATTGCGGGAAGATACCTTTTCCAGGAACAAAAATGATGATGCTCACGAGCATGTGGAGCGGGTTTTAGTCATCGTCAGTTTGTTTAACATTCCAGGAGTAACACACGACGCATTCATGCTACACGTTTTCCCTATTACACTCGCTGGAGCTGCTAAAAGGTGGATGGACAGACTTTCCCCAGGAACCATAGACTCCTGGGACCTCCTTAAAAAGCCTTTATCTAAAGGTACTGTCCACCATCCATGACCGCTATGCAGCTTGAAGAATTTCATAACTTCAAGCAGAAAGGTGACGAAACATTGTATCAGGCTTGGGAAAGGTACAATTACCTGCTTTATAAATGGCCGACTCACGACGTCAATAGCCATCAGAAGGTAAACATCTTCTACAATGGGTTGGGCACTATGAACCGCCGACTGCTTGACTCGCAGGGGCCAATTTCTAACATAACACTTGCCCAAACTTTAACACACGTAATGAAACCATGAGTCTTGGTAGACCATTCCTAGCAACCATTCATGCCGAGATTGATGTCTTCAATAAAGAAATCTCTATAGGAATTAGGAATGATAGGGTTACTTGCATTATGAATAAAAAAATTCATAATTTCACAAAACCTATAGGAAAGGTTTATATGGTAAACTCAATTCATAATGATGAGTCGTCTAGTAGTAATACACCGTCAGATAAGTCCCCACAATTTGAGAAATATAACAACGTTCATCATGAAAACAACAATGATAATTATATGCAGGAGCGAATTAGCAAGAAGGGAAGGATGCTTAAACCTGACCCAAACATCCCAAGCATGCATTTCTGCAAACCTATTAAGCAAAATTGTAATGGAATACTCAAGGTTTGGCCCACATGTGACCCAACCAAGAAGCTATGTAATGGGGGAATGAAATCTATGGGAGGATGAACAAGGGGTTTTAAAATATTGAGATTGTTACCTTGATAGTGAAAGAAAAAACATAAAGGGGGGTGGTTTATCATTTCCTGACTTCCTCTTAGTAAGGTACGGGGATTCCCAAGTAATGATTTGATTTGGGATAGTAGGTATGCGGAATGGTGTATTGAAAATTATATCCAAGACAACCCCACTTTGATTTTTTGCTTCGGTCAAAGAAGATCGAAACCCTAGACCAAGGGACTATCCCTTCAAGGAATGGTTATTGACAAAGGTAGGACACACTGACATAAGTGAACCAGTAAAGAAAGCCTTATTAAATTCATGGATCATTGATTATTTTTAGAAGAACTAGTCAAAGACCAGCGATCAAGAAGTTTTGATGACTACAAGTAGATGTTCAATTTAGAAATCGATCAATTAGCTGATGAGTATGAATTAGAGATAGGAAAGAAAGGACATATGCTCGATGATATATGAAAAAATTGCAAGAAATTTCAAGGGGATAATACATACTGGTGGCACAATCATGGGCTAGAAGAGAATGAAAGATAAGAAAATAGTTTAGACATAGAAGAATATGATCCACCTGAGGTTCATGTAGAAACTTTTAATGTAAAAAGATAGTCGTTTAATAGTGGGCATAGTTTCATTTATGTTACCAAAGAAATAGGAGATACCTTACCATTAGGAAGAAAAAACAGATCAAGGTTCAGAGAAATGATCCGAAAAGAAGTGGACATAGGAGGGAAGGCCCAAAGAAAGACATAGGTTTGTCTTGAGTCTAACTTAAAGACTCGTTAATAAACAAAAGTGCTTGTCGGGAGACAACCCGTCTTTTTAGTAATAGGATCCATTTAAGTTTATACACTTTAGTTGATTTGTATCTTTCTTACTTAGTTTTGTAGGTTCTCACAAAAAGGAAATGGAATTCGAGGTCACATCCACTCGTATTCATGTGGTAAAAATGTTTCTGTCTGGGCGTAACTGCTCCAGTTACGTCATAACAGGTGCAGTTATGACGTAATCTTCACTTTGGTTACGTCGTAACTGGTTATAACCAACATTTTAAAATTATTTTTTCCACATGATTATGGCGTAACCCAACTCATGGTTACGCTGTAACCCCTTCCTGAAAACCTTAATTAAGTTCAAAACTTTTACAAAACCTTATATAATTAAATAAACTTTGTGGGTACGTTCTTTGGAGACCCTCACGAGACTTTACTCGTCCACTTGGGCCACCAAGTGGTTTAAAAGGCTTGTTGCACAAGCTAAATGCAACCGTGATTCCAATGAAAGTGAGTTAGGTTTTCCTATATATTTTGTTTTGAAAGTTTAATGCATTTAGTTTTTTAGTGATTTCAGGTGATACGAGTTTGCTCAGGATACGCTTGTCAAGAGATGATCTTTTGCCATTATCATTTGGAGTACAGAGCATTGCTCAGGGGAGTCTCTCGTTCTGATTATACTCTTATTTTTAAATTTCATTTCCTTAAATATACAATAAGGACATTGTATAAACCAAGTGGGGGGATGGGAGTAGAATTACCACTTTACCTATATTTTCCTTCGATTTTCAAGTTTTCTTTGAAAAATTGTGCCAATTTATTTTTAATAAATTGACATGTTTTTCTTACTAAACTAGAATAAATCTTCATCGAGCGCACGATTACCCTTTATTCCAATTGGTGAGGTTAAGACTAATAATTCCCTTTTCATCTATTATAAAAAAATCCAACAAAAATATGAGTGTGTTGATAGTATTTTAGACTTTAGAACTTGGCATGTATATCATTTCGAGACCTAATTGATTAGCAGGAATAAAATGTTCTAGAAGGAAACATTTATGAATTTACCCTAAACAACCTTTATGTGTTAGTTTATCAACTTGTTACATTGACTTGTCGACCTCCTGTGTAAAACCCTTGTTGCACTCAATCATAAGTGCAAGATACCCCTAGATCACCCTGTTGAGCCAATCCTTGTTTTCACCCTTTATGTTGAATGTATCGTTACACCATTTCGCCTTAGCCAACCTTGTAGTCTAAATTTTCTTTGTGTTGAAGTCTCTGGCTATTTAAGTCCATGGTTCGGGGAAATAGGTTCAAAAATTTTGCATATTCATGGAAGACATTATCATTGTTGATCTATAAAGACCCCCATATCATCACTTTCCACATTGTTCATCTCAAGTAGGGGGATATGTGCATTGCTACAAGGGTAATGAAAAAAAGAGAAAATTATAAACATCTATAGCATATTCATGTTGGTTACGTGTTATAAAAGAAACAAGTTGTTAAAAATATGAAGATGGTGCAATTATAAGCCATTTGTTTGCTAAAAATATAAAGATGGTGCAACTATAAGCTATATGCATGATTGTGAAGGTTGGGCTAGTAGCCCATTATGTTGGATTAGATTTTTACACTTGAATACTTAGACTTATAAATGGACAGTAGCCGGTTATGACAACCTTAGATTATTTAGACTATTTGTTTTGTGTATTTTGTTTAACACCAATTAATGTGTATCCCATGTCTTATCCTACCCTTTAATTAAATCTAACCTTTAGCTTGATCGAGTTAAGGAAAGAGTAATCACATGTGTCTTGTCCATGGATGTGGCCGAGCATGTGTGGTTTTGTCGCCTTTTATGGATCAGTGGTATCGGAAAGAATCAATCACCTATTTAAACCTGTGTCACCCATGTTGCCTTTAAGAGCTGTTAGACCCTAATGCTAGTTGGTGGAGATTTGTGTACTCTCTAAGCTTATGATAGAATACATGCTATGACAGTGCAGTTGAGTGATCACCTCAAAAATGAAACACTTAGACTAGTATGAGAGTTGAGTGATTTTGATCCCCTTTTCGTGAGGTGTTCGGCTTTGATGTTTCTAGCATAAGCAAATTATGAATTCATTTCTCTGAATAAAATTGGGGAAATCTTTTTATAAATTATTCTAACTGGTCTACTTGAGGGTAAGTAATTTGATAACATCAAATAGTTAATACTTTTTAGTATCAAAATTTCTATCAAAATTCTTGTAATTATTGTATAAATTCTTGGAAATAATACTTAATCACTTCATAATTAGTTTACAGGATGAACGCGAGCATTAAAGCAAGAGACGCGGGTTTTGGACGTGGAACACAAGCAAATAAAGATGCCCAAGGCTGGTTCGGCGTAACCACCCCGCAAGAGTTACGTCGTAACCAAGATTAAAGTAGAAATAAATCAGCACCACAGTTACGGCGTAACTACTTCATTACCATTACGCCATAACACACCAAGTTGAAAAATGATTATATATCCTAGTCAGTATTATGGCGTAAATATGGCGTTACGATTACGCCGTAACACAAATTAAGCCTGCATAATGGAAGCCCACGTCAGCATGATTACGGCGTAACACATACTTAACAGTTACGTCGTAACAGACTCAAAACTTATAAATAGGGCCCTCATTAAGCACATTTGACATCAACCCTTCCACCACAGTATCAAGTGGCAAACCAAGCTTCTAGATGTCGAAGAATTCCACCAGAAGTCCAAGAGAGAAACCACTACACTTAATTTTGTATTTAATCATTCATAAACACATTTTGTAAGAATAATGATGATTCAATCCATGATTCATTTCATTTACTTTTGTTGTATTGTTACCATGAGCGGCTAAGCACTTCTAGTGCTGGCCTAGTTATAAATTTACTATTGTTATGTTGAATGTTTCTTGTTTAATTATCGCTTTATTGGATATCCTTATAGTTTATCATTAATCCTTGAGTTTTGGCAGTGTTGAGGGTGGTTTAGATCTTGTTAGTTCTATTATTAGGCGGACTAGTTGAACATGGGGTTAATAGGGTATTAGGGTATGTTGGAATCTATCCCTAGTGTAGAAATTTACCAAATTACCGTCTTTATCACATTAAACACTTAAAAAGCGCAAGAACTCTTTTAGAGGGGGTTTATAATCTATCTAGGTTATAGACATGTCTTTAGGATAGTTGAGATTTAATCACTACAACTTGGATGCCCTAGCTTTATGACTTGTAGGGGATTCATGATCGCAATAAATATAAGGCAGACCTCAAATGCCAATTCAGGTCTGTTGATATTAGAACCACTAATAAAAGAACACTTAGACATTGCACAGGAAATACACATCATCACAGTAGTAATGAAATAACTTGGCTAGCACGATTTTCTACCTGATCACTTCTATCTCATTTGCTTTTCGCATTTATTTTCTGTTAAGATCTCAAAATCAATTTAAAACCGTTTTTAAACCGTTACATAATCAAATTAAAACTATTTAAACTTAGCTCTTGGGACGACCTCGGATTTACCAAGTCCTGCACTACATACGACTAGATTCTTTGCCCGTTAGTACGTGTAGACATCGGTAGATGAGTTTTATAAATTTAAAACTTGCAAAATTAATAAAACGCATCAAAATGACACTCGAGTTGTGGTTAAATTTTTAAGAGGGTTATGTACTAGGTTTGAAGTTCCTACGGCTTTGATCAGTGATCGAGGAACACATTTTTGTAACTCTCAGCTCGAAAGAGCTTTCCAAAAATATGGTTTGACTCACAAATTGTCGACCGCTGATGTGTCGTTGTGTGTAGGTACTATTTATTATCAAGTTTTACATTTATATTTTGCCGACATCACCTAAAACAACACTAACAGGTAGTGTACCCGATCAGTTGTAGCTTCGTTGGTATGTAGGGTGTCGATCACTAAGACCGAGAGTGTTAATTCCTAAGTCTATCAGTATTTTAGTTATAGATGTTAGATCTAATCTAAGTTAGCTCTAAGTCAAACCTATGCTAAACCAAATTCTAACAGATAGTGTCACACCCTGCCAAGGCAGAAACGCGAGGCACAACAAGAAAGGGAATCATCACAACACTTTGGCGTCTATAAGAGAAACTAAAACATGCATAAAATACAAGGTATAGATACACAGTGTCATGAAAATACCCAAACACTTCAACAAAATCCAAAAGGCGTCTAACATTGAAATGAAGGCAGTTCATGCCAATGTCATGACATGCAAATATTAATACATCCTAACAAAGTAAAACAAATAACATTCATCATCCAAAACAAATAACGAAATCTAGATAACTAAACTTCGATAGCTGCCTACGGTCCATCTAGCCATTTTTCCTAACTTTAACCTCATCCTGCTTAATACCTGAAAATGATGCTTATACGTCAACACAATGGTTGGTGAGAAACATAGGTTTTAAGACACTCATATCTAATCAGTTTCCAAAACAATTTAACCAATTACTGTGATTATAAAACAATACATTTGCATGACAATTATGCTAACTAACATACAAGCTAACATGCAATTTAATCCAATCAATCATTCAAACACCAAGCAGATGACCTTAATCGCTCTTAGATCATACCGAATCTCTTTCCCTCTAGCTCAGGCTAAGGATACCCACAAGTAACCCTCCTGACTAGGCCACACATCAATATTACATCACATAACATGTAGCACATAACGCATATTAGTCACATAATAGTCAATGCATTTACACTAACACATAATCACAGGAATTCAAAACTCATTTCAACACTTACATCATTTCCATCCCAAGTTTAAAACACAATAAAAAGTGGGACTATGTAACTCACCTGAATGCTCAAAACGCAGCTTCCAATTCCTATCACACAACTATACAAATAAATAAACACAGTTACACGCGACCAAGCTAAAAGCTCTAGCCCATGTAACACACATATGATGGATTTATAAAGGTTTGATTACCCTCATGGGTCACCCCGACACCATGCCCAACCGTAACTACTTCATTAACTCATTACATTAGTTAACTACAATTTGTTCAAAAGTGCAGAATTTTAGTGTAACTTTACCCTCTTAAAACCCTTACTTGATGACCTTTATAAATTATATCAAAAATCACTTAAGTTCATTTATGAGTTTACTAACTACCTTGTGATTCCCAACTACTCATTACATGTGCAACTATCTAATAAAATTCCAACTTCCAACAGTCCAATTCGGATCTGATTGCACACTAAAATTTATGGCCCTAATTACCATACCTAGACACAAAATTAGAAGCTATCCTTCTAGAGTATCTTTATATACATATAGAACTTAATCACTGTAGATTGTATAACCTTAATTCCACTTTTAAGTTAGGGTTTTACCATCCTAAACATGACATAAATCTAACCCGTATTTACTATTTTGACAACTTTTATTGTAACCAATATTTAACCAACTTCCAGAACTCCAAATTATTCGAGGCTGGACTTTTTGGAAAGTAGACTTTTTGAACTACAATTTAGGCACTTGAATCATATCAAAAGACGTTTTTAACATCTATATATCATCAGTTAAACACAACCCTAAATTATGCTCAACTCTAAATCATAGATTAACGCGATTTAAGCCTAACCGTTTACATCAATATGATCCTAATTAAATCCTAAACACTCTAGCATGATTAATACATCCTTAAATATAGAAGTTTTTAAAACCCTAATGATCCATCATATTAATTGTTACATGATTTAAAGAAAACTAAACAACTAGGGTTAACGAACATACCTAAACCTTGATTCTTGAAACACTAAATTACCAACTTGTTCTTGATAAAAAAAATCTTTTTTTTCTTCTTGAGGGTTTTGGCGATCACAAGGGGAGAGGGAGAGAAAAAGTGATTTAGGGTTTTATTGGTTTTGTATTTATACTAATAGAATCCTAGTTGTAATTAAATTGTTTCCTTTTTTTTTTCTTTTATCCCTAACCGGCCGAATAAACACCCCTATATATATTTTTTATTTTTTATATTTAATTATTAAATAACTAATCATCTGTGTTACCTTAAGTTTTTATACAAAACCTAAGCTAAATTGGGTAAACCTTTTTTACATAAACGCAATTACTAAACTTATCTAAAAATAACATTTCATTCACAATTCACTTTCTAATATCGAGAAAGTTTGCTACAAACTTCCATATTTCACTCACTTAACTTATTTCCATCATAATACATTTCCCAATAACACTTAACACAAAATCATCCAACTATTTACGTAGCATTGCATGCAATACGCCTTTCTTTTCCATTATCACTACACGTGAACAAATAGAATACTTATCACTAAACACAAACACACTCAAAATGAGATGATCACACACCTCAAAATGATATCATACACCTATTCAAACCACTTAGCATACATATATACACATAACACACAAGAATCACACAAAATGAACTCTTAGCCATTTCTAAAGGTATCACTAACCTGATTAAATCATGAATGTTACAGTATCCCCTCCTTGAGGACATGTCGTCCTGAGATTTAACTATTAGGCTCAACAACTCGATCCACGAACAACTGTGGATACTTAATCCTCATCTGATCTTCGTGTTCCCAAGTAAACTCAGGACCACGTTTCGAATTCCACCTAACTTTCACAAGTGCTATTTTTTTACGTTTTAACTTCTTAATTTCTTGATCCATAATTTCTATAGGTTCCTCGACAAAACTAAGTGTCTTGTCGAACCTGATCTCATCTAATGGCACATACAAATTAGCATCCGCTAGACACTTCTTCAGATTTGACACATGAAAGGTGTCATGTACGCGATTTAACTCCTCAGGTAACCTCAACCTATAAGCTACAAGACCAATCCTTTCAAGGATCTCAAACGGCCCTACATATCTTGGTGCTAACTTACCTTTCTTTCCAAAACGCACTACGCCCTTCCATGGCGACACCTTTAATAACACCTGATCACCCACCTCAAACTCTAACAGTTTACGTCTCTTATCCGCATAGCTCTTTTGACGATCTCTCGCCGCTTTGAGCTTTTCCTTTATCAATACCACCTTATCTGTCGTCTTTAGCACCAAATTAGGTCCAATCAAACTGCCCTCTCCAATCTATGCCCATAACACAGGTGACCTACACTTCCTACCATACAAGGCTTCAAATGGAGCACACCGAATGCTCGAATAATAACTGTTGTTGTAAGAAAACTCAGCTAATTATAGATGGAGATCCCAACTACCACCAAAATCTATAACACACGCCCTTAACATATCCTCCAAAGTCTGAATTGTACGCTTACTTTGTCCATCTGTCTAAGGATGATAAGCAGTACTCAAGTATAATCTTGTCCCTAATGCTCTCTGTACTATTTTCCAAAAGTGCCCATCTCGATCCGAAATAATCGACACGGGCACTTCATGACATGCCACAATTACATCAATATATAATCTTGCTAACTTCTCCGTATTAAAATCCTCACAAATTGCTAGGAAATGAGCCGATTTGGTAAGTCTGTTGACTATTACCCATATCATGTCATGCCCACTTCTTGACCTAGGTAACTTGGTAATATGATCCATAGTGATCTTATCCCACTTCCACTCAGGTATCTCAGGTTGTTGTTGTTGGGAATTAAGGGCTTCTACAAGTTTCTACTGCTGGTTCAACTTAGTACTGCTAAGAGAAGACTTAGTACTGCCAAGAGAAGACTTAGTACTGCCAAGCTAAGTTAGTATTGTTAGTGTTATAGTTAGTACTGTCAGTACAAAATGTTAGTACTGTCAGTCTATTAGTACTGTTAGTTATAATAGTTAGTACTGCTTATGTGATATGTATGAGATATATTAAGAATAGATATGAATGATCATGTAACGTGTTTTGTAAGCCCTTTAGGGTTTCCTTGGTGTATAAAAGGAACCCTAATGCATAGATCTAGATTTCAGTTTTCATATCAAGTTTTATATAGTTTTCATAGCAAATATAGTTAGTATTTATAGTTTCAAGGTTATTTTGTAACTTTGATTGTGTTTAATATATTGAAAGTTTAGCAAGATCTTGTTTTACTGTTTCATTATTCTTCTTAATATTACAAGCTAGATTCCGCATAGTTTGTAGTATTTACAATCTTAGTTTGTACTATAGTTGTTTTGGATCTACCAACACAACTAAGCTTTAACAAGCTAAGTAAGATCTGTTCAAAAAGGATCAACAAGTGGTATCAGAGCTTGTTGAGAAGCTTTGAATAAGAAGAACACTACATCTATACAAGATCTTATATTCAAAGAGAAGATGGAGTCACAATCAGAAACTACCCAAACAGTGTCTGCACTAAAACTTCCAGTACTCAAAACTAGAGACTATGATCTCTGGAGCATGAGAATGGAGCAATATCTTACTCATACTGATTATGCTCTTTGGGAGGTTATTGTAAATGGTGATTGCCCTGCTATTGATAGTAGTACTGGTACTGAAGGTCCCATTCCTCCTAAAACTGTTGAATAAAAGCTAGCAAGAAAGAATGAATTGAAAGCAAAATGAAAACTCTGTTGTTGGCCATCTCTGATGAGTACTATTGTAAGTTTCCATAGATCAAAAAAAACAATATAGGGGGGGGGGGATTTGCATAGACATTATGGGAAGCAATCTAGTGCTAGGTTTGGAGGCAACAAAGAATAAAAAAATGCAGAAAACTATTTTGAAGCAGCAATATAAGAATTTTGTTGCATCAAGATCTGAAGGACTAGATAAAACCTATGATAGGTTTTAGAAACTCATCAGCCAATTAGAAATTCAATGGTTGAAGTTTTATCTCTCAGGAAGAATGCAAATATGAAGTTGCTGAGAAGTCTACCATCAGCTTGGAACAATAGTGCCTTTTATAAATGAGAAAAAAATATAATTAGGGACACATTGAGCACTGCGATGATTTGTATAAATAATCGAAAGGTGTATGATATGAGATTAAATTCAATCAAGCTTAAAGCTCAAACTCTTTAGAATGTGGCTTTTGTATCATCTGGAAAACACTTGCTGTACTAAATTGAAGCAGTTTAATAACTACTCATGAAGTTTCTACCGTAGTTCAACTGGGCAAGCTTCTTCCTTAACTTACTTTGCTATTGGTCCATGTTTTCCACTTTGCTATCAATTAATTGTCCACCAATTAGACATTGAGATTAGAGCAGAATTGATACATGATGACTCTTGAAGAGTATGAATCTCAAATGGCAGGTGGCCATGCTTACCATGAGGGTGAAAAGATTCTTAAAGAAGACATGAAGGAATCTGAATTTCAATGGAAAGAAACTGTTGGGCTTTATAATAAGACAAAGGTTGATGTTACAACTGCCTCAGGAGATGTTCACTTGCTATGGAGAAGCAGGGCACTAAGGAATCAGGGAATACGAAATCAGAGATGTTCTAAGAAGGGTTGACCAGTAGAAACTCCTACAAATGGCCTTGGTAGTTGGTCAAGATGGGATTGGGATAGTTGGTTATGATTGGTGCTTTTAAGGCTGAAGTTGGCATCACAAAACTTTGCTTTTATGGCCTATACATTCTCAAGGTTTATCACAGTTCATCAAGTTCAGACTATGAGGTATTTACTTTCTCTATAGTCTGTTAAATTCATATGAAAACTACTTTAAAAACAATATGATCATACTGCGTGAATGAAGCTCTTATAAAAATCAATCTAGAAATTATAGTATCAAAATGGGTATTAGGAATCACTAGAAGCTAGGATAGTTTGTTCATGATAAGAATGAAGTTGTTTATGAAGAAGACATTGCATTTTTAAGTATGATGTCCAAGTGAAATATATTTCTATCAAATACATTAAAAATCAGTTAGAAGATACTTTAAAAGAGAAAGATTATTTGAAACTTAAACTAGAAAAATTTGAAGAATCAACAAAGAATCTAACTAAACTGATAAATAGTCAAATAAGTGCTAAAGACAAAGCTGGTCTTGTTATGTAGTTATAAAATAATTTGAGAATAAGTGGCTCATAGTGTGTTAATAGTAGATAAAGTGATGTGGATGATAGTCTAGTAAATGATAGATTCAAAACAGGTGAAGGGTTTCATGTAGTTCCCTCTCCTTACACTAGGAACTACATTCCCGTAGGAACTTACCTTATCCTTTGCCTGGGTTAGGATGATTCTTGCTATAAGGACTAAAGTGTGCGCGAAAACATGAAAACTAGTATATCTAAGACTAGTAAGGATAATTTGGAAAAACCTAAAATTGTTAGGCCTAGTGTTCCTATCATTGAAGATTGGGACACTGATAGTGGTAATGATAGTGTGTTTAGAACTGAAACTGATCAGACAAAACCAAAGTTTACAAAAATTAATTTTGTATTTTTAAAATTGTTGAGAATGTAAAAAGTCTATTAATAAGGACAAACACACTTAGGCATGTTGTGTATCCTAGGAAAAGTTAAAGTCTTAGGGATAATAGAAGAAACTGGAATGGATTGATGACTCAGAAACTAGCAAATGGTTTTGAGTCTATAAAGAAAGCTTGTTTTGTTTGTGGGAGTTTTAATCATTTATCCAAGACTGTTGGATTGTCCATGATAAGAAAAATGGTAGATAATTAGAATAAAACCTTATACTTGTGTTGAATAATAAGGGAATGGTTTACTGGTCACAAAGGAAAATTTAGATCAGTCTGGATCAAGCTCAGAGGCTGAAACCAAAATAAGTCTTAATCACCCACATCCTAAAAGGAATTTTGTTCCAACAGCAGTTGTAATAAAGTCAGGACAAATACCAGTTAATACTGCTAAGCAAACCTCTTTAAGAGCAACAACATCAATTAGTACTGCCAGGCCTGTTAATACTGCTGCCCCTAAACCAAAAGTAAATGATGCATTACCCATAACATATTCTTTTTTTAAAGCACATTCACCGTAAAATGGGCTTTTAACACAAAAATCAGCAGGCTTAAATCCAATAGGTTTAATGAAAAGTTAATATTACAAGGCGTTAACCATGTAACCCTACTGCTGGGCCAAAAGCAGTAGTTAGTGCTGCTGTGGGAAATAGGGAAAATGTTGTTAAGTCCTCATCATGCTGAATTTGGAGACTAACAGGAAATGTTATTGACCATACCTCCAAAGACAGTGGATCATACATGCTTAAAATATTTGACTATGTTGATCCACAAGGCAGACTCAAGTCAGTGATGGCTTGGGTCCTCAAGAGAAACTAATTCTCTCATTTTGAGTGCAGGGTAATCCACAATATATGGTATGTGTTTAATTACACATACCTTTTACCTTTAAAAACAAGTTAAAATAACCAAAAACAGACTTAAAATGCCAAATATATGCTTGTTTTGCTCTAATTGTGTTGTCGATTTTGAAAGAAATATCTAAGAAAAAGGACGAAAAACGAAGCCAAAACGAACAAAAAAGGGGACACGGAAATGATAAGCGTCGGAAAAGGCAAGTCAAGACAAAGCCCAAGTGTAAAAAGTCAACCAAAGTCAACCCCGACAAATCCAAAGTCAAAAAGTGAAGAAAAATAAGTTTAGGGGCCAAAATTGCCAAGTCCCTAACTTATTTAATGAAGAATATGAAGAAAATGCTTGTGAGGGATCAAAACTGCCAATCCACCAAAGTTATACACCACAAGGGTAAATTCTGCCAACCCTAGAAAGCTATAACCCACAAGGACTTGTGATGAGATACCAAGTATCACACTTGGGGGGTGTTTCTGCCAACATCCCAAACGTCTATAAACACAAGGACGAAAATTGCAAAGACAAGTATATCCATGAGGGACTATTTGTGTCAAAACCACAAACCCACAAACCCACACCCCGTTTTTAAATCACTGTACATAACACTGTATATCTTCTATAATTTTTCCCGCCAATCACCCAAACCTCACATCCTGTCTATATCAAACCTCGTTGACTCCCCACATCCCTCCAAACCTATCACCCTCATAAACCCCACCCCCCACATGGATGTGCCACGCTGGCAATCCAAAATCCCTCAGCTCGGATCAATGGTTGATATAATTTGAGTGGGCACTACTCAAAACCAAGGGCCAGGATTGCCCTTGTGTTTACACACACACAACAAGCACACAAGGCTGTTTTGTGTCTACAAAGAAGCACAGAAGTGAAGTAAAGAAGAGAAGACCAAAACCCTAGCTTATTTGGCTATAAAAGCTTTTGTAAGCCATTGTGGCAAGA
The DNA here is from genome assembly GCA_026074375.1 of Tanacetum coccineum. NCBI lineage: Eukaryota > Viridiplantae > Streptophyta > Magnoliopsida > Asterales > Asteraceae > Tanacetum > Tanacetum coccineum. The sequence continues at coordinate 24,309 of BQNB010051334.1, read as the reverse complement.
GTTAGTTTTTTTAGTAGTTTTTAGCTCAGTTTCAGTTTTTAACTTAATTTACTTTGATGTACTTGTACTCTCTTTTTTTAATGAAAATTCAGTTTAACTTTTTACATTATGCTCTAAGTTACTTAAGTTTCTTTAAATCATATAAGCTCTTAATATAAGCCATCTTTAACCTGTTTTTAAACCTTTATACAAAAATTTAAGAAAAATTCAAAAGAAAAAAAAAGTCACTGTTTGATAAGCTAAAGGATGAATGAGCAAAGATGGATGGCTCATTGGGAAGTTTAGTATAGCTTATTTATAAGGTAAGGGGTAGGATTAGAGCTTATTTAGGTTGACTTTACACCTGTTTTGAGCAAGGAGTTGAGGTATGTTCTCTTTTTAAATTTTTCAGCTTATGGTTACTGTAGCAACAGCTTATTAGTGCTTATTCTTAGCTTATTCTTGTTCTTCTTACTTGTTTATGTCCTATTTATGTTTATTAATGCTTTTATGCCATTGTCCAAGTCTTAAGTATAAACTGCCTAGATAACTTATTTTTCACTTTTTGCTTATTAGCTTATTAGAATGCTTATTTGCTTTTTCCTTTTACCTTTTAATGCTTAACTATGCTTATTCAATACTTGTCTTTTAAAATTGGTGCTTAAACTAGTCTTTACAGTTTTAAAAATTCGTTTTTAAAATATAAAGGGGTGTTTGGTACAAGCCTAAAATGGGTGAGAAATGGGTATGGTCATGGGTTGTGAACATTTGGATATAACTTTGGATTAAGGTATTTAGCTATTTTGGTCTGTTTTTTCATAGTTTTTAAGTTCAAAAATTATTTTAAAGTGTTCTCAATTGTTGCTTTAAGGACTGGTTGGTTTTAAAAGAGATTCAAAGAGCTTATTTAGTTATGCCATTGTAAATCCTGCAGTTTTAGTCTCATAGTGTGGTCATTTGTGAGTTTCAAAAATTTAGTAGTAAGTCTTATATCGGTGTCATTTGATATATACATTATTAAGATGTCAACATTTTTCTTGTTTTTTAAAGGCACAAAGTGTGTACCATTTTCATGTATGTATAATATATATATAAATGTTTTTTATTTTTTTGTCTTCTTTATTGTTTTTATTTTTTTTTTTTTTATTTTTTCATTTTCTTTTTATTTTTGTTTATTTTGTTGAATTATTTCTTCTTTTTTTTTTTGGTTAATTATTTGTTTTGTTATATAATTATTATTTTAATTAAACTAATATAAATTTTTTATAATTTTTGATTTATTTATTTATTAATAAATTTTTGTATATATTTTTGCTAAAAAAAAAAAAAAATAAAATAAATAAACCCTCGTAAAATAAAAAAAAAAAAAAAATAATATAAAACAAAAAAATAAAAATAAACACAAAAAAAAAAAAAAAATCAATAGAAAACATAAAAATTAAAAAATAAAACTAAAACATATAAAAACAAATATCAAATATACAAAAAAAAATCAAATTCTACAAATAATAAAGAAAAAACAAAAAAAAAAACTCCAGAAAGGTAATTAGTGTTTTAGGTTCTAAAATTTGATTACACAAGTTCATTTTCATGTATTTTTCTATCCGTCTTTAACTATGGTTTTTGTTTTAAGCTTATTGGAAAGCTAATGTTTTAAGGCCTAAAATTATTCACAAAAACCCTTTTGTTGAAATTGCGCCTGGTGCTAGTGGGCTTTATCTTCAAGCCCACTGTCCCTAGCTTATTAGAGGGGCCTTAGCTTATGCTTTGGCTTTTCTAAAAAAAGCCAATAAGCTTCTTTTATAAGCCACCTTATTTGTAGACCTTAGGAAGAACTCTAAGAATTGGGCTTGCTTTTAAAATTTTTTTTTTTTTTAAGCTTAAATCTGGGGCTTGACTGTTTTAGTTAGTGTAATAGAGTAAATAGCTTAATTTCACTTTTTTTTGCTTATTTTGCTTATTAGTGGTTGATTTTAGCTTTTTCTTGCTTATTAGTTTCATTGTTGCCTGTGCTAGCTTATTTGTCCTTTCCCATTGCTTATTGTGTGTTTAAAGTCCTCATCAAAAAGCCACATTTTTGCCTACCAGTACTAACTCTTAAGTTAGTATTGCTGAGTGTTTAAGCTAATTTCTGGCTTATTGGGCATATTTCATTTGCTTATTTTTGTTCTTAGTAGTTCATAATGTCTGTGTGTTAAGTGGTGTTTGCTCATTTCCCACTTACTTTGCTTATTTTTTCATAAGAGTAAAAAAAAGTCATATTTGCCTTTAAGCTCACTTTAAGCAAACTGCCATCAAAAAGCTCTTTTTCCAGCTTATTTTTAGCTTTTCTCAAAAAGTTGTAGTTACAAAAAATGATAAGCCAAACGTGCTTAACAAGTTTGTTTGAAAAGTTTTTCTAAAAAAAAGGGTGGTGAGGAAAGGGGATCCCATGGGTGTGCAAGACTCGACTCGGGTCTCACCCTCAATTACACCACTTTTATAACCAAAAACTGCTTACCGCTGTGGCCCTTGGGTATTTTCTGTATGAACCTTGGGATTAGGCTTACTTAAGGGTTGTTTTTGGCCCCGTTTGGATATAAGCTCTTTTGAGCTTATTTTTTACGGCCTTATTTATAAGCGAATTTTGTTTTGGGTTTCTTATTTTTCTTAGGATAGTTGTAGGGTCAAGTAATTTTAGTAATTTTTTCAGAATTTTTAAAAATAGTTTAATATTTTTTATAATTTAATTTCGTTAAAAGTTTTAAAAATTCATAAAAAATACAAAAATTATCAAAAAAAATATTTTTCTTTTTTAGAAAATTTTCTTTAGTCATATTTTACGTAGGAAAAATAGAAAGACTTTCGTAGGGTTAATTTTTCAAACTTTTGATTTTTAAAGAACGGGTCTCGGGTACGGATTTTGTCTTGACTCGTTTTTGGGTCAAACGACCTCCGTTTTCAGTCTAGTCTTTTTCATTCTTCGTTATTAGTCCCCTAGAGTAGTTTAGAAGTAAAAATTTCTTTGTACGGTTAATTTTTAAGATTTTAGGTTTTTGACCCCTTGTTCGGGATTCCTGCTCTCGTTTTTCAGCTTAATTTCATAATTTTTAGGTTTTTCTCAATCGTTTTTGTTTGTTATTGATTAATCTAGCTTTCTACTCTCTCAAATCATTAATCTCATTCAAACTCCAATTTTCCGACTGTATCGATTCTCCAGCACAGCCTCGTTGGGGATAAACGACCCGGGGATATTCTATACTACTCCTCGGTTTCATTGATTGTGTTTTTAAATCATACTTATTATATTTTATATTTTATTATATATATTATATATATATAGTATTTTAAGAACCAATCAATTTTTGGCGCCGCTGCCGGGGACGCTGTGAAACCGATTATCGTTACGTTTGTCAAGTTGTGTTTGAATCTGTGAATATTATCATATAAAAAAAAACCAAAAAAAAAGAAGCAAAAAGTACAAAAATATTTTCATTTTCTTTTTAGTATAATTATCATTTAAAGAAAAAAAAAGAAAACCAAAAAGATAAAAACATTGTCTTTAATTATCAATAAAATTCACAAATTGGTAAAAATACCAAAATATAATATTCTCAATTGAGGTATTATCATAATAACTTCCGGTGAACTTTTTGGTTCCCAACTCGAACAAAAGATTTAAAAACTCGCCTTTTGGGTAACTTGCGAGGTACGGTTCACCTTTTAAAAGATAAACAAACTCTAAGAGGGGTATAAGGCGGGTTGTTCCGAGGAACTACGACCCTAAAGGAAAAAGGTTTTTAATAGCTTCGCGCTTTCCTATTCCTCCGCTCCTTTGTGCGTTTTTCTTTTCGAAGAGTTACCGAGAAGCTTGTCGATTATTAGGTTTAAGTTGTCTTTATCGTTGTACGTTATAAAAATAGAAATTGTGATTTTCACTTTTGATTAAACCAAAAAAAGAAAAAAAATTTGTGTAAATTTTTTTCTTTCTTAGGTGTATGCAACACTCGTTCACCAAACTCGTAAATCTTAATAATTTACAACACGCAGGCCCCACCACCTGTTGTTGAACCATTTAATCTTGAAATACCATGTTGAAAATCAAGATCCTTAGCTCGATGGATGATACCAGGACTATTGGCTCAGTTGCTTGAGCAACCACGCGGGTTACGAGGGATGACCATCGTTGTACCCACGAAATCGCCTGCGGACAACTTTGAGCTTAAGCTCGGTCTGATTATCTCGTTCAAAACAAGCAATTCTTTGGACATGACAAAGAAGATCCTCTTGCCCACATCAGATATTTCAACAAAATCACTTCTACGATGAAGTTTTCGAACGTCCCGAGTACGTCGGTAAAGCTTATGCTTTTCCCATTTTCCCTCGAGGGGGCATGCCGCGATTTGGCTTGAAAAAGAACCCCCTCGATCGATTCTCATATGGGATGATCTTGTTTCGAAATTCATCAACAAATTTTTCCCTCCGTTCTTCTAAAAACAAACCAATCTAAGAAATGATAAATAACAGATATTCAACAATGATTTGTTGAGTACGTTTTATGAAGAACGGGGACCTCCCGATTTAACGATCTTCTTTTTCGGGCTATGTCCACATCATGGATTTTCGAATTGCTATTCAACTCGATTACATATCTATAAATGCCATTAACGCTAACGATCAGATTCGTTAAATTCCGCCACGGGTGGCAACTTTTTGGATAAAAATGCCTCGTGATTGCCTAAGAATCATCGAGAGAAAAGCCAAAGTTCGTAATTCACGTAACAAACTGGTTGTTTCAAAAGTGAGTTGAGAACTTCCACCCCGGAATTCGCTTCCGTAGGTTGTGTGAGTTGAAAGATATCGGTGAAGCTTTACTTCTTGATAAGATAAAATCTATCTCCCGGCTCCTACTCCCGTCAAAGCGGTTGAGGAAGGAAGTTGTGTTTCTTGCGGTGGTGCTCAGTTCCTACCAAACTTGTCCAGCACCACTGGCAATGTTTTTCTCGTGATAATATTCAAGATTATGTCTCACAAGCAGCAGCAAGCTAACTACAACCAAAGGTCAACACCGGTTATCAAGCCCCGATTTCAAATCAAAATTCGACCCTCCAGGTTTTCCTCCGCTCAAAAACAATCATAATGTGCAAAATCAAGGGAAAACAATCAGAATCGTTACAACAAAACGAGGGAATTTCAATCAAGCTATAGTTACCACACCCCGGTTAATCACAGGTCAAATCTATACGACCTCAGGTTGTTTCAACTCCCTCTTATCAAGCTCCCGACAAATCAAGCTCCAGCTTCTCAGATTCAAGGTTCGGTATAGAAAGAAGATTTCCCAAAGCCTACGTAAAGGCGTATGATGCTTTTGTGGATGAGGATTCATGCAAACTCAGGTCAAAACATGCACAAATATATTAGGACCAATCTCACTGACATGCTTTCCAAAGTTCTCACTTCCAATACCGCCTCTACTTCGGGAACTCTCCTTAGTAGTAACACTGTTACTAACCCAAAAGAGGATTTAAAGGGTATTACCACTCGAAGTGGTGTAGCTTACAAGGGACCCATGATTCATACTACTTCTTCTCCTAAAGTAGTAGAACGTGAACCCGATGTCACAAAGGATACGATGCCTCCTACTAATAACGGAAGCACTGAAGACATCCAACCTCCGATTGTCCCTGTTGTCCATCATGAATCAATCCTGAGCCCTGGTATAAATGCTTAGTAGTGCTTCAAAGCCTAACCAAAAATCATCGATTCCATTTCCTTCAAGAAGAGAAATATGCTAGACGTAAGTTGTAAAAGCTAACGACCAAATTGAGAAATTCTACGAAATCTTTCGAGATTTGAGTTTCGAAATTAGCTTTACGGATGCCTTGATGCTTATGCCAAAAAAATTCAGCCTCGACTCCTAAAACTTAATCGGAAACAAGATAAGTTGACGTGATTGTAATGGCTTTAGAACCCCATTGAATGAAAATTGCTCAGCGGTTCTCCTAAACAAGTTACCCAAAGAAACTTGGCGTATATATCCCGAGGTTGTCAAGTTTTGTAATCCAAGTAATGGAAAAGAAGTCAGACGAGAAAAGACTAGAAGATATCCCAATAGTCAAAGAATTCCCAAAAGTTTTTCCTAAAGATCTACCTGGCCTTCCTCCTGTTCGCCAAGTAGAATTCCAAATTGATTTAATTCCAGGAACAACACCTGTAGCCCGAGCACCCTATAGATTAGCTCCTTCAGAAATGCAGGAACTACCTAACCAACTTCAAGAGTTATCAGATTGAGGTTTTATCCGACCAAGTACTTCGCCTTGGGGAGCTCCTGTCTTATTTGTCAAAAAGAAAGACGGATCTTTCAGAATGTGTATCGATTACCGGGAGTTGAATAAACTTACCATAAAGAATCGTTACCCATTACCCAGAATTGATGACTTATTTGACCAACTTCAAGGTTCGAGTGTCTACTCGAAGATTGACTTAAGATCAGGCTATCATCAATTGAGAGTAAGGGATGAAGATATTCCCAAGACTGCATTCAGAACAAGATACGGACACTATGAAATTCAAGTGATGTCATTTGGTTAAACTAACGTGCCTGCTGTATTCATGGATCTCATGAACCGTGTGTGCAAACCATATTTGGATAAATTTGTAATAGTGTTCATCGATGATATTCTCGTCTACTCTCGTAACAAAGAAAAGCACGCAAATCATCTGAGAATAATCCTAGAATTACTCAAGAAAGAGAAGTTGTATGCCAAGTTCTCCAAGTGTGATTTCTGGATTCGTATCGTGCAATTTCTTGGACACTTAATTGATAGTCAAGGACTTCATGTTGACCCCGCCAAGATTAAAGCAGTTAAGAATTGGATATCTCCTACTACACCCATAGAAATACATCAATTCTTAGGACTTGTTGGTTATTATCAAAGATTTATCAAAGATTTATCAAAGATTTCTCAAAGATTGCAAAGTCTTTGACTGAATTAACCCAGAAAAACAAGAAGTATATCTGGGGCGAAGACCAAGAGTCGGCTTTTCAACTACTAAAACAGAAGCTATGTGAAGCTCCAATTTTAGCATTACCATAAGTAAATGATGATTTTTTTGTTTACTGTGATGCATCCCATCAAGGTCTGGGAATGGTGTCAATGTAAAGAGAGAAGGTTATTGCATATGCATCCCGACAACTTAAGCCTAATGAAGAAAAATATACCACTCATGATCTCAAATTAGGAGCAGTAGTGTTCGCTCTTAAAACTTGGAGACACTATATGTATGGCACCAAATGTACTGTGTTCGCTGATCATAAAAGTCTTTAGCATATCCTTGATCAGAAAGAGTTGAACATGATACAACGCCGTTAGCTAGAACTGCTTGCAGATTACGATTGTGAAATTCGCTACCATCCTGGAAAGGAAAATGTTGTAGCAGATGCCTTAAGCCAGAAGGAACGAATCAAACCACTCCGAGTTAGATCATTAGTTATGACCATTCATCAAAAATTACCATCATAAATTCTCAAATCTCAAACTGAAGCACTCAAAGAAGAAAACATCAAGGCTGAAAACTTACGAGGAATGGACAAATCATTTGAAATACGTCCTGATGAAACTCGTTGTATTAAAAACTAAAGCTGGTTACCACTCTTTGGTAATCTGAGAGACTTGATCATGCATGAGTCCCATAAATCGAAGTATTCCATTCACCTAGGTTCTGACAAAATGTATCAGGATCTAAAGAAACTCTATTGGTGGCCTAACATGAAAGCAATCATCGCTGAATATGTTGTCAAATGTTTGACATGTTCTAGAGTTAAGGAAAAATGTTAGAATCCATCCGGCTTACTAGTACAACCAGAGATTCCTATGTGGAAGTGGGAGAGAATAACAATGGATTTCATCACAAAACTACCCAAAACCTCAAACAGACATGACACAATCTAGGTCATTGTCGATCACCTTACCAAATCGGCACGTTTCATCCCTACCCGAGAGACAGATAGTATGGATACCCTTACAAGGTTATACATCAAAGAAATAGTATCCCGGCATGGAGTGTTAATATCTATCATCTTGGATCGTGACAGTTATTTCACATCTAGATTCTGGCAATTAATACAAAGTGCTTTGAGTACTCAATTAGACATGAGTATGGCATATCATCTCGAAACTAATGGGCAAAGTGAAAGGACCATCCAAACACTCGAAGACATTCTTTGAGCCTGTGTTATATATTTTGGAAAAGGATGGGAAAAACACTTACCATTAGTAGAATTTTCTTACAATAACAGCTACCATGCCAGTATTAAGGCAGCACCATTTGAGGCACTTTATGGTCGAAAGTGCAGATCACCTGTTTGCTGGGCAGAAGTTGGAGATGTTCAACTTACGGGACCAAAAATAATCCATGAAACCATTGAAAAGATAGTGCAAATTTGACAACGCTTGCAAGCTGCAAGAGATCGGCAAAGAAGTTACACCAATGTAAGGCGAAAGCCTTTAGAATTTTAAGTTGGAGATCGTGTTATGTTAAAAGTGTCACCTCGTAAAGGTGTCATCTAATTTAGAAAACGAGGAAAGCTTAATCCCTGGTATATTGGACCTTTCAAAATCCTTGAACGGATCGGTCTAGTGACGTATAAACTTGAACTTCTTGAAGAACTCAGAAATGTCTACAATACCTTCCACATTTCTAATCTAAAGAAATGCTTATCTAACGAATCCCTTTTCATTCCAATGAAAGAACTTCGGCTTGATGACAAACTCAACTTTGTGGAAGAACCAGTGGAGATCATGGATCGAGAAGTCAAGCAACTGAAACAAAGTCGTATTCCTATAGTCAAAGTAAGATGGATCTCTAAAATAGAACCATAATTTACATGGGAACACGAAGATCAAATTCGTGCCAAGTATCTACATCTGTTTTCAACATCACTCAGGCATCTAACTAAATCTCGGGACGAGATTTCTTTTAAGGGAGGGAGACTATAACAATCTGTAATTTTCATCAATGTAATTATCCATCTATTAAATTAGATGCACTGTAATATCCATCTATTATATATACCACCTTTTTACAGGGAAATTTTTCACTTTATCTCTAAAGTAAACGAGCTCACATAAACTACCTATGCCAATTCTATCTATGTTTATATCATGTAAACATCCTAATATGTCAAGTCTATATCTTAATATAATTTTTACTAAGTACATTATCCATTAAACATACCATTTACAATGTTATATCAAAACAGACTTTATTCATTAATGTTTATATCAAAACCCTAATTATATGTAATGTATACATATAAAATGAATGTGCAAGCCTTCAAGCATGTGTACAAGTGTACAATGCACAACATTTGAATATCTTTTCCCTCTTAAATCAAGTTACAACTTTCTAAAGCCTAATGTACAAGTCAATAATGCAAGAAAACCAAACTAGGTCATTTTACCTCCTAAATCACTTTAGTTTCTTACTACCACTTTAGCACAAGGTACAAACACTTAATGCATGACTTCTAAACCCTAAACCTAAACCCTAAACCATCCTAAAACCCTAGTTTCATTTTAAACCTAAAACTAAACCCTAAACCTTAATCCTAAACCTTAATCCTAACATTAAACCTTAATCCTAAACTTTAAGCTATCCTAAACCCTAACCCTAACTCGAATTAAACCATAAAACCTAAACCAAAACCCTAATAGGACCCGTAACCCATTTCCACCCATTTTAAACTATTATAAACCTAACCTAGCATCCTAACACCTCTATGACCTCACCACCATGTCACCAAGCAGCCACCCAAGCGCCTCCATTGCCTCCTTGTAAGTTACTACCACTACTTGCACTCTAAACACCTCCTTGTCACCTCTTGGTACCTGAAACCACCTCCACACCCTTCCACCATTCATAGCTACCCTCCTAGATCTCAAGACTCATCATACTAGCCTTCATTAGTCATTACCTACAACCCTTGGTCCTTACTCCAAGCCTTAACCTTGGCCACCAAGTTTTCGAGCCTTATATAAGCCGAATCCAAGCAACCCTTTCAAAAACACCTTAAATATTCATCACAAATACAAATGGAGTTCTAGCCCAGCCAAGGAAGAAGTAGAAGGTCCCTAAGATCATATTAGAAGCCAAGAATTAAGAGAAGGAAGGTCTTGAATCCATATCTAGGCGTACGAACCCAAAAACCCCATTTTGACCCATTTTAGCTCAAGCTTATAATCTTGTTCAATAAACACATAATTTGTTTTAGAACTTTTATTAGCCTTGTTAGATTCTATACAAACTCTTGTTTGATCCCTTGAACCACAAACACATGCGTTTTTTGTTAAAACCCTAAAAATGACCCGTTTTTATTTTCTAGCTAACGAATCCTTTTTCCAAACTTTTGTTACGTTAGAACATCTTATTTTAGCTTATTCTAATAAGCTATAATCTGCAAATATCATTTGGAACCCTAAAATAAGCTTGCATGGCTTTTTGGACTTGATTTGTAAATCATTTCCATGCGAGGGGCATATATCGTAACTTTTTGAAATTTACAACTAGAGGGCTTGAAAAATGTCATTTTCCTAAAGTTATAACTATAAGGACGTATCTTGCCAAGTTTCAAAGTTAAAGGTTTAAATTACATATACTTTATATATAAAGGACTAAATTTGTATAAGTTTATACATCAAGGGTATTTATTACCATTTTTGCAAACTTAAAAATATAAAATATTATATTTTATATAAATTATAAAAATATATATTAATATTATAAGACTCGATTTTATTAAAACCCGATACATTTATCACTATTAATCAATGATCGACGCATTATAAAACAATTACGTTATATAGTTAACGTAATTTATCATCGACTAGCTTTTGAAGAAACTTAAATTCTTATCATATCACGTTACTAGGGATTTTCATGTGAGGGGTTCCATTTGGGTATTTGTTTTGACGAGTTTGCTGGGTTTACGATTTAAAGTGCCCTGACTCCTCAAACGATACTACATGACCTCTGGATTATGATAGCCCAAACAATGATATAATATTTCTATAAATTAATAAATCAAAGTAATACATTAAATTTTATGAAGTTTTGAAACATAAACCATCACACTAAGACTTGACATATTAACCCAGGTTGCGTGACGTATCTATTACTTTCACTTGATATACTTTTGACATCAATTAGAATTCCCCTATTAAGGTGAGTTCATAGCCTCGAATTTTAAATCTTCTAATGTTTTCATAAACCCGCGAGGGGGATACATGCTATAAATCATGAATATGAGTGTTTTTCTAACTGTATGCTATCTTTATATATTATTGCCTAAGTCCTTACTTTTGCCATTAAGACCCCACTATCATGAACCGTTAATTACTTTTCGAAGTAAGCGCGAATGTTGTAAATAAATCTATTTGGGACTAAACTTCCTCGTTGGTGTACCTATACTTTCTGGTAACCAAACGCACTTCATTTGAGTCACTACGCGGGTGTTTGGCAAAGGCACCTGTTGGGGCAACTTCTTGTGATTATTGATTATCTTAAGGTCTCGGTGTCATGAGCTTAGGGCAATAATACTGTTTTCTATAATAATTATACTCATTGCAATTATTACACTTATGGGTGTATAACAACGTAACCCACTATTAAACTTGTATTCAAACTGTTTAACATAAATCTATGAATTTCACTCAACCTTTGTGTTGACTTTTTAGCATGTTTATCTCAGGTAATTGAGCATCACATGGCACGGAGTGGCACGGACTTGAAGATGGCTAAACTGTTATCATTCAAACTTTATGTTTGTAGATTTTGGGATCTCTCTCTTTTGTAAAAACTCTGATGAATAAATGAATGATAACTAAATTTTCCAAAAACGTCTCTTTACGATTCGTTTTCTATGATTATGATTGTTGTACTATGAAATAATACCCCAGATTAGCTTCCACTGCTATATATGTCAAAATATGGGTGTTATACATTAGTACCATGTTGGTACTACTAAGCTGAAAGCTAACAGTTTATGAATAAACCATCAACAAAATAGCCCATATTGTACATCATACGAGAACTAATTGATGGTCATTCATAAACAATTATAATCAATGAAATGTCCATGCACTAGAGTTTCTTTTGTTATTATCATTGTTGAAAATCAATTAACTTTGTAGTATTAAATGGTGGAAAATGTAAATAAATAAAGTGTAAGGATAAACAAAAAAGTTTGTAGGTTGTTAAAGTTTAAAAGGGTTAAAGGGTGAAAAATGTCAACAGTTAAATGTTTAGGGGCAACATCTAATAGTTGCTAAAAACAGAAAACACGAAAAAAGGATTAAGAAGGTGCCACGTCTGAATTTTTACTAATCATGTCTACAATAGGAAGATTAGCATTTTACAGGCACACAAAAGAATAATTAAAAGATGAATGCCTACAAAAGGAAAAAGGGGTAACTTTGATGCATTTTCAGACCATTTGCCCTAATTATATTATTAATTAATTATTATATTTAGTTTCCTTTATTATATTTTCTTAGTCAACAAGTTAAGTCTAGGGGTCTTTTATTAGAAATAGGGCATTAGGGTTGTAATTCTGATTGTGTTGAATGAATATGAATTAATTGATTTGGTTATCAATTGGGGGGTCAGTTTATCTGATTAATATAAACCATCGAGGGGTCAGTTTATCCCATTAACATAAACCATCTATCTTGTTTATTTTCTTATATTTATTCTATGATCAATCCGGTTCGTATCAAATTGGTATCAGAGCAGATCTGGGCCATAAAGTTTCTTTTTTGATTTACTGTTCATCAAGAATCACTGTTCATCAAAAGTCATGACTAACAAAAAAGTTACAGAATTAGATGTTGAATTCATCGAGTATAAGACAGAAACAAAAGTGAACATGGATGCTTTGGAGAAGAAGATTTACAACGGTATTGGAAAGTTAGATGCGAGTATCAAGGCTATGAAGGAAGAATCTGATGCGAAGTTTGAGGAACTCAAGCAACTAATCTTGAGTACTTCAACACATGTGGATCATGTGCCTCAAACTACCAAGGTAGCTGCAAAGATGGCCCCATATGTGCCACAAATACAACAAGGTTACGATGATATTGGGTTGGAATTGCTTAATTCTAACGCTGAATCAAGCACTACTATTGGAAAAAACTTAAGGCCTAAGTCTTGGGATGTCGAAGGATCAAACAAACTTGATAAAAAGGAAAACGAATGACATGATTGGGGATCGGTTTAAGCCGAGTATAGATTCTTGTGTAGTCTTTGTTGAAGGGATGCTACCTACAGGTTTCAAAGGTTTCGGATGGGAATTTAGAGTGGATCCGCAAGCGACGGTTGATAGGGAGATACAACACATGATGGGAATAAACCAAACTAGAGAAAGAGTGCATTTGGGAGGCTGGAATGAATCAATCAGCAGACAAATTCGCGTATCACGGATTTGAGCATCGAATGAGAAAGTTTAAGATGCTGATGTTTGAAGGTGAAGATGCATATGTATGGATATATACAGTTGAAAGGTATTTTGAAATTCCAGGACTTCTGCAACAAGCACAACTATGAGCATCAGCTTTATGTAAGGAAGGCGAGGCGTTATCTTGGTATAGATGGAGTAAGGGATGAACTCCATTCCATTCGTAGGATGGTTTTAAAAGGCGTTTGTTGATTCGGTTCCAACAATCAAAGGAAGGGAATCTGTATGAGCAGTTCTTGGCAATAACTCAAGGATCGGCTCGAGTGTATGTTGCTTTGTTTGAAAAATTGGCTTGCCAATTGGTTGGGGTTCTAGAAACTTTCATGGAAGCCACCTTTACAAAAGGGCTTAAACATGCACTTAGGGCAGCAGTTAGGGTCATGAATCCCGAAGGTTTGAACCATGCTATGGAGTTGGTTGTATTTATTGAAGATAAGTAGTTATTCGAGGGTGTTATGCAATCTAAGGGTGTGGCTGCAATATTTGGACAAACCACCAGTAAGGGAGATAATTTTCGAAGGATGACCGAGTCAGAAATACAAGACAGGAAAGCTAAAGGACTATGTTTCACGTGTGAGGAGCAATACACACCCGATTATCGTTGCACGAGTCACACTTTTCAAGTCATGCTAGTCGATGAGAGTGATGAGGTAGAAGAACGTGACCTTAACTTCAAATCATAGGATCGTAGTTCCAAGATTGATTAAGTTGAAATTTCGATTCCACACCTTGAGGACAAGTCCCAAGTGCTGCGTCCTGAGTGTAATTGGTATTTAGTAACCTTTCAAGCGCACATGAGATAAACCTAGGATAATCAACATATTTCTTCCTAGGCGTATTAGTGAGCCTGGTTACAAGATCATTGAATATTATCTCTCTTATGACAATCTTTATCCCAATGTGGAGACTGAAGGCTAACATTTGTTGACTAGAATTCAATTGATCAGTAGATGATTTGTTTCCACCGAGGACTAAAAAAACAAAAGTCACCAGGAGCCACCAAACCGTGGGAAACTAGGTTTTAAGCAAAGGGGTCTTACTGACCAAAACTTAGTGTTTCAGTCTTATTCCTATTATTGTGAAGACCCAACTTCAAAAGTCCATCCTTCACAGCCTTAGTTTGAGGCATGGAAACATATATTCTATTGTTGTAATCAAGCCCAGTGGTTTGACAGAAGGTCTTAATGTCAAAGTATAATAGTGTCTTACCATTTTTCTCTATGAACCTGATGGCTAACTCTTTTAGGGGTATTGGGTTAGAGTCTTCAGTGGGTATTCTTGGTCGTTCAACCACAATAATACACCAAAAAACTGGTTTTAAGATATTTGCAAAGGTCTTCATAGGCTGGGACATTTTTAGGATAGTTAAAGTATCCTATAAAAAATGTTGTTAGAAAATTGGACGGCCTCGATGATTAGGTCTGCTTCAACCTATGGTGCATACACAATAGTTTTCGTAGTTGCCATTGTTATGAAAATAAGTTTGACAAGATCTTTAAAAAACTAGGTTTGAAACAAGTATGAACACATACCTGTTAGGCTTTTGAGAGAGAAATTGGCAACAATTTGCTTAGCATAAAGAGATGTATGTATGTGTATGTTTTGTGAAAGGGATATTTATAGGAGTGGATATCAAATGGTTTTAAGATCTAAAGGTTTTGAGAATGGTTTTGAAAAATATTTGACATCCGTATTAAATGCCACACATATCACAAGGCACTACCCTTACTTTTATGGAAACTGTTTAGCCGTTATATGTCATGCACTTTTATAGAGTGACATGGGGTGATGATTTTGGAGGGAAGTGAAAAGACGTTTTGGGAAGGGATGTTGTTTGTGAGAGTGTGCATTTAATGCGTAGTGGGATAACTTGGGAAGAGTGGACGCATGACTGTTGGATGACAATTAGATAAAGAATGTTCGTTCCTTATTTAATGTGTTTAGTCACCAACATAGGACATTTAATTAACTAAATATTTAGAGTATTTAGTTTCTCATTTAATATGTTCCTCAGAGTCATGGGATCATGATATGTTATCAATGAGAGTTATTCAGTGGATAAGTTTTATTTACACTACACTAAACATTATTAGTCAGCTTTTAACTAATGAATGTTCAACATACCCAGTTCAACTTTTAGTTTGGTAAAAGTATATTCATCCAAAGGCTTTGTAAAGATATCAGCTAGCTAGTATTTGGTGGGGATGAAGTGTAATTAAATATCACTTTTGATAATATGGTCCATGATGAAATGATATCTAATATCAATATGTTTTGTTCTAGAATGAAGAACAATATTGTTGGATATCGCAATGACACTTGTGTTGTCACAAAAATGGGTACCATCTTAAACTAAATATCATAGTCATTAAGTTGACTTTTCATCCAGAGTAAGTTTGCACTACACCAAGCAGCAACAACATATTGAGCCTCAGCAAGGGACATATCTACTAACTATTGTTTCTTTGCGCTCTAACTTTCCACCAAGCAATTGACATGCACCTGAAGTGCTTTTTCTGTAAATAATGCTTCCTGCATAGTCTGAGTCTGGGTATACTTTAAGATAAAATCATGAACATTTTAGGTACCACAAACCAAGAGTGGGTGTACCCTTTAATTACCTAAAGATTATCTTCACAGTTGTGAGGTGTGATTCTTTTGGATTTGGGTGATATCTTGCACATAGACATGTTAAGAATTGAATACCAGGCCAAATTGCATTTAGGTACATCAGTGATCCAATCATTCCTCTATATAAGGTCTCATTTACTGGTTTACAAGAAAGATCAGGACCTAAATTGTTTAGAGGAACCATGGGTGTCTTTACCAAAGAAATATCAGTGATCTCATACTTTTTTTAGTAAGTCACTAGTATATTTCTCTTGACAAATGGATATTCCTTTGTCATCCTGCTTGATTTGAAATCAAATAAAGTAAGTGAGTTCATCCATCATACTCATTTAAAATTTATTTGTCATTAGTTTTTCAAACTATTTACAAAGTTTGTAATTTGTTGAGCCATATATGATGTCATCCACATGCACTTGGACAAGTAGGACATCTCCTTTGGTTTTGAAGATGAACAAAGTATTGTCAATCTTTCCCCTGACAAACTTTTTTTGAATGAGAAAAGTAGAGAGAGTCACATACTATGCCCTTGGTGCTTGCTTTAGTCCATAGAAGGCTTTATCAAGTTTACAGACATAGTCAGGAAACTTAATACTCTCGAAACTAGGAGGTTGTTTGACATAAACTTCTTCCTTAAGTTTTCCATTCAGGAAGGCACTTTTGATGTCCATTTGGAAA
Source organism: Tanacetum coccineum (assembly GCA_026074375.1). Lineage (NCBI taxonomy): Eukaryota > Viridiplantae > Streptophyta > Magnoliopsida > Asterales > Asteraceae > Tanacetum > Tanacetum coccineum. The sequence goes on along the minus strand of BQNB010051334.1, from coordinate 7,532 downwards.
ACTTTTAATTTCATGTACGTAGCATAGGGAAGGAAGATCCTTATGGCTTCCATCCTTGTAACGGGTGCAAAGATTTCATCATAGTCAATTCCTTCTTCTTGAATATAACCCTAAGCAACAAGTCTTGCTTTGTTTATGAATTTGAGTCTGAATTTGAGGCATGGCGAGTGATCAGAGACTGAGTCAATTCAGGGACTGAGAGTTTAGTAATGGGTTTCGAGGCTTCATTATTGTTCCCTGAGTGATTTTTGATGAGTTGTATCTGTAACACCCCCAAATTGGGTCGCAGCGGAATAAGGGTCTGGGGCGTGTTACTTCATAGATCAATAACACAAGATA
>BQNB010051333.1:0-41046 GCA_026074375.1 Tanacetum coccineum | reverse complement strand
AATAACAATGGACTTCGTTACAAAACTACCTAAAACATCAAGTGGACATGACATAATTTGGGTCATTGTAGACCGCCTTACCAAATCAGCACATTTCATCCCTACTAGAGAGACAGATAGTATGTAAATTCTTACAAGGTTGTATATAAAGGAAATAGTTTCATGACATGGAGTGCCGATATCCATCATATTGGATCGTGACAGTCATTTCACATCCAGATTCAGGCAGTTAATGCAGAGTGCTTTAGGTACTCAATTAGACATGAGTACGGCATATCATCCCGAGACTGATAGACAAAGTGAAAGAACCACCCAAACACTCGAAGACATGCTTCAAGCCTGTGTTATAGATTTTAGAAAAGGACGGGAGAGACACTTACCACTGGTAGAATTTTCCTACAATAACAATTACCATGCCAGTATTAAGGCAACACCATTCGAGGCACTTTATGGTTGAAAGTGTCAATCACCTGTCTGCCTGGTCGAAGTTGGAGATGTCCAACTCACGAGTCCAGAGATAATCTATGAAACCACCAAAAAGATAGTTCAAATTCGACAACGCTTACAAGATGCAAGAGACCGGCAAAGGAGTTATGCCAATGTAAGGCAAAAGCCTTTAGAATTCCAAGTTGGAGATCGTGTTATGTTGAAAGTATCACCTCAAAAAGGTGTCATTCGATTCGGAAAGCAAGGAAAGCTTAACCCCTGGTACATTGGACCATTTAAGATCCTTAAAAGGGTCGGCCCAGTGGCATACACACTTGAGCTTCCTGAAGAACTCAGTAATGTCCACAGTACCTTCTACGTTTCTAATCTAAAGAAATGTTTATCTGACGAATCCCTCATCATTCTAATGAAAGAGCTTCGGCTCGATGACAAACTCAACTTTGTGGAAGAACCAATAGAAATTATGGATCAAGAAGTCAAGCAACTGAGACAAAGTCGTATCCCTATAGTCAAAGTAAGATGAAACTCTAAAAGAGGACCAGAATTCACGTGGGAACGCGAAGATCAAATTCGTGCAAGTATCCACATTTATTTCTAAATATCACTCCAACATCCAACTAAATCTCGGGACGAGATTTCTTTCAAGGTTGGGAGACTATAACAACCCACAATTTTCATCTATGTAATTATCCATCTATTAAATTAGATGCAATTTTCATCAGTGTAATTTCCATCTATTAAATTAGATGCAACCATTTTCATGGAAAGATTTTTGCTTTATTCCATCCATAATGTAACGTAACTTACATTACAAAAGTAAACGAGCTCACGCAACCTACCAATGCCAATTCCATCAATGTTTATAGCAAGTAAACGTTATAATATGTCAAGCAATATGTTCTAAAATCCATACGTTATCTATTTAACGTACTATTTATAACGTTATTATAAAATGCAAAAGGCTAAGGTGGAGTGGCTAAAGCTTGGTGATGCTAATACTACTTATTTCCATAAAGTGGTGAAAAGCCAAGCGGCGAGGAATCAAATTGATAGTATTACTAATACTAATGGAGTTTGTGTTGGTGGTGATCAGGTCCCTTTAGCTTTTATTAATCATTTTCTTGGACAAGAGGGAGCTACCTCTCATTTTAACTCTAATGATCTATTTTGTAATTAGCTTTCTAGTGATGCAGCTATTCATATGGTTCGTAATGTGACTGATAATGAGATTCGGGATGCTATCTTCTTTATAGGGGATAATAAAGCCTCGGGTCCGGATGGATACTCGACTGCCTTCTTTAAGGAAGTATGGGATATCATAGCGGTTGATGTGATTAAGGCGATAAATGAGTTTTTCACTAACGGAGTCCTTCTCAAAGAGCTCAATCACACTATTATTGCTTTAATCCTGAAGGTTACCACTCCTATGAGAATTAATGATTATCGTCCCATATCTTGTTGCAATGTTCTTTTAAAGTGCATTAGCAAGATTATTTCTAATCAAATGAAAGATTTTTTACCAAATCTGGTTAGTCTTAATCAATCAGCATTTGTGCCCAGAAGACGCATTTCAGACAACATTCTTTTAACTCAAGAGCTTATGCATAATTATCACTTGGATAGAGGTCCTTCAAGATGTGCGTTTAAGGTTGATATTCAAAAGGCATACGATACAGTTGATTGGAAGTTCTTACATGATGTTCTTGTTGGTTTTGGCTTTCATCCTCGCATGATCGGTTGGATTATGGAGTGTGTTACTTCTACTTCTTTTTTCTTAAGTATTAATGGCTATCTTTATGGTTATTTCAAAGGAAAGAGAGGTTTGCGTCAAGGTGACCCGATGTCCCCGTATCTTTTCACTTTGGTTATGGAGGTTCTTACCCTTATGTTAAAGCGGAGGGCTCGCGATTCTAATTGTTTCACTTATCATCGGTATTGTTTTAAGCTCAATATTATCAATTTTATGTTTTGCTAATGATCTTTTTCTTTTTGCCCATGGCAATGAGGATTCGGCCCGTGTCATTATGGATTCTTTGGAGGAGTTAAAAATGCTTCGGGATTGACTCCTAATCTTCCTAAAAGTACTATGTATTTTTGTAATGTGCTTAATCATGTTAAGATTGGTATTCTTAATATTCTCCTCTTTGAAGAAGGGAAGCTCCCAGTTAAATATTTGGGTGTTCCCTTGGTTCTGTCTCGAGTTTTATATCGTGATTGTTTTGAGTTGATGGAGAAGGTTAAAAGGCGGATTAGTGATTGGATGAATAAATCGCTTTCTCTTGCGGGTAGAGTTTAGCTTATTCGTTCTGTCCTTGGTTCTATGTATCTATATTGGGCCTCGGTTTTTATCCTCCCTTCTCGTCTTATGCTTGAATTAGAGCAAGCAATAAGAGGGTTTTTATGGTGCCAATGAGAGATTAAAAGGGGCAAGGCTAAGGTTGCTTGGGAGGTCGTGTGTTTACCTAAAAAGGAGGGTGGTCTTGGTATCCACCGTTTAGAAGCCTTAATATGGCTCTCATTACTTCCTACATTTGGAGCTTGATCACATGTAAGGAATCCTTGTGGGTCAAATAAATTCACACTTATAAACTTAATGGGCGATCCTTTTGGGAAATTCCTTTACCTCAACTCCTCAAACGTTTACTAATGACCTCTGGATTTATGATAGCGATTTTTCCGAACAGCTGATAGATGTTTTCACAAGGTTAATAAAACCATAATGAATAAATTACGTTAAACTTTTTATGAAATACGCTTTTGAAACAATGAAAAATAATCTAGATTGACATATTACCACAGGTTGCGTGATGAGGCTGTTTACTTCCATTTGAATTAAATTTCAAATCAATCAACTACCTTATCAAGGTGAGTTCATAGTCCCACATTTACATGTTTTCTAAACTCCATGGGGAGATACATGCTATAACCATGAATACAAGTATTTTCAACTGTATGCTATACTGATATATTATTGCCTAAGTACCTCCATTTGCCATAAGGCCCCACTATCATTGTAAAACCTAAAAATCTCAATAAGAGTAAAATGACCAAAATGCCCCTAATGAAAGAAAAATGCATAAAAGCTTAAATAAATTCATTTTAATGCTATAAATTATGAAAATGCAACAAGTAACAATTCGAAATTTAGTGTTAAGATATAAATCGTTATTATTATGCTCAAGAAAAATAATTAATATTATGTATATTTATTTATTGCCGAAATATATGAGTTTAATTATTTATAAATTACAAATTAATAACAAATAAATTAGGATAATTATGAAATAAATTAGGCAAGTTTTAAAATCTGATAATATCAAATTAAAAGGCCTAAATTTCGGCATAAATCACCTATCTTAATTCCTTATACATTTTTCATTTGATAAAATCACTAAAAACAAATGCACCGAACCCTAATAAAATCTATAGGCGGCACATAAGATTTTTCCAAGGCAAAGACGAATTTTTCTAAGGTGATTTGAAGGTCAAGTATTGTGGGAAAAATAGTGAGAAAGATTGTGGAGGCTTGGTTTTATTTCGGGTATTGGTTTTGTTCGATTATCTCCACCGAATTTTATAAATCCATAGAATCATCAATAATTATCAAAGGTAATTTTATGACTTATTTTTCATCATTATAATTCATTATAAACACAAGAATAAGTTAGCCATGCATGGTATTGATCATAGAATGAATATATGTTCGAAACCCTAATTTTTGTATTTAATTATGGAATCGGCACCTGCATAAAAATAATTTGTAAAATTGATTTTATAATTTTATAAGGTAGCATATATCATGTAGATCTCAGATAAATTGTTGGTTAAATTTTTAAGAGGCTCGAAATAATTATTTGGGATTTATCATTGATTGCCAATTTTCGAAAATAAGAGAAGAAAAGGAAGTGAATATTGAAAAATCGTATTAGGGGTGAGGGTGGTGTATATTTTTCCCAGGTCCATGAAATGCGCTAGAAGTGGATAGGGATGTTAAAATTGGGTATTTTAGTGGGGGCGGAATTGTTGAATGAGGGTGGGTGTGCCACGTATGGGTGACCTCGGAGGTTGAGGTGCTATATGACTTAAGTAGGGGGGTGGGGTGGAAGGGCGGTATATCGAGGGGGGGCGGTGGGTTTGAAGAGGGGTTCTCTCGCAGGGGTGGTGGGGGATCTGGTGGGGGGCGGGGAGGGGGAGGGGGGGGGGGTGGGGGGGAGAGGGTGGGTGGGGGTGGGGGCGGGGGGGTTGGGTTGGGGGGGGGTGGGGTTTTATGGGTGGGGGGGGGTGGGGGGGGGGGGGGTGGGGGGGCGGGGTGTTGGGGGGGGGGGTGTTAGGGGGATGGGGGGGGTGGGGGTGGCCCTTTTTGATGAAGGGGGGGGTGGGGGGGGGTAGTGGGGTGGGGGGTAGTGGGGGGGGGGGGGGGTATTTAGTTTGGGGGGGGGGGGTGTGGTTGAAGGGTCGGTGTTGGGGGGGGGGGGGGGGGGGGGGTGGGGTGCTCTCTTGGGGGGGGGGGGGGGGGGCGAGTGTGGATGGGTTGGGGGGTGGGTGGGTGGGTGGGGTGGTTGTGAGGGGGGGGGGGGGGGGGGGTGGGGGGTCGGGGGGGGGGGGGGGTGAGTGTGGCTGGGGTGGGGAGTGGGGGGGGGGGGGGATGTGTGGGGATGGGGGTGGGGGGGGGCGGGGTGGGGGGGGGGTGGGTTGGTGGTGGTTGGGTGGGGGGGGGTTGGGGGGGGGGTTGGGTGGGGGGGGGGGGGGGGGGGGGGTCGGGGGGGGCTGGGGGGGGTGGGGGAGGGGGGGGGGGGGGGGGGGCGGGTGGTTGGAGATTTGGGGGGGCGCGGGGGGGTGGGTGGGGGTTGGTTGGGGGGGGGTGGGGGGGCATGATGGGGGTGGGGGAGGGCGGGGGTGGTGGGTGGGGGGGTGGGGGGGGGGGGGGGGGGGGTGTGGGTGGGGGGGGGGGGGTGTGGTGGGTTGGGCGGGGGGGGGGGGGGGGGTGGGGGGTGGGGGTGGGGGTGGCGGGGGGTGGGGGGGGGGGGTGGGGGGGGGGGGGGGGGGGGGGGGGTGGGTGAAGAATGTTGTGGTGGGGGGGGGGGGGCGGGTGGGGGGGGCGGGGGGGGGAGTGGTGGGGGGGGGGGGGGGGGGGTTAGTCTTGTGGTGAGGGGGGGGGGGGGGTGGGGGGGGGGGGTGCGGGGGATGGGGGGGGGGGGGGGGGGGATGGGGCGTAGGGGGGGGTGGGGGGGGGGTTGAGATTGGAGGGGGTTTGTTGATGGATATGGGGTGGTTTGGGGGTGGGGGTGGTGGGAGGCTGTGGGGGGGGGGGGGGGGGGGGGGTGGGGGGGGGGTGGTGGGGGGGGGGGGGGGGGGTGGGAGGGCGGTTTGTGGGGGGGGGGGGGGGATGTGGGTGGTTGGGGTGGTTGTGTAGCGTTGGGGGGGGCGCTAATGGTGGGGGGGGGGGCCGGTGTGGTGCGGGTGGGGTGGGGGGTGGTTGTATGGTTGGGGGGGGGGGGGGGTATGGGCGGGCATGGGGGGGTGGGGGCCGGTTCTGTGGAGTTGGAGGGGAGGGGAACGGTGCGGAGGGGGGGGCGGGTGGGGGGGGGGGTGGGGGAGGGGGTGGGGGGGGCGGGGAGGGGGGGTGGGGAGGGCGGGGGGGGGGGGGGGGGGGGGGGGGGGTGTGGGGAGGGGTGGGGGGCGGGGGGGGAGGGGGGGTGGGGGGTGGGGGTGGGGGTGGGGGGGGGCAGAGGGGTCTGGGGGGGTGTGCGTTTGCGGGAGTGGGGGGGGGGGGGGGGGAGGGGGGGGTGGGGGGGGGGGGGGGGGGGGGGGGGGGGGGGTGTGGGGGGGGGGGGGGGGGGGGGGGGAGATGGGGCTGAGTGGGGGGGGAGAGTGGGGTGGGGGGGAGTGGGGGTGGAGGGGTGGGGGGGGGGGGGGTGGTTGGTGTTTGGGGGGGGGGGGGTGGTGGGGATGGGGGGGGGGGGGTGTGGGATTGCGGGGTGTCTGGGGTGCTTGTCTTTGGGGGGGGGGGGGAGAGGGGGGGGGGGGGGGGTGGGGGGTGTGGGGGGGGGGGTGGGGGTTGGGTGGTGGGGGGGGGGGGGGGGGTATGGTGGGGGGGGTTGGGGGGGGTGGGGGGGGGAGGGGGTATGGGGGGTGGGGGGGGGGGGGCGGGGGGGGGCTGGGTGGGGTGGATGGGGGGGTGCGTGTGGTGGATGGTGGTGTGGGGGGGGGGGGGGGGATGGGGGGTGGGGGGGGGGGGGGGGGGGTGGGGGGGGGGGGGGGGGGGGGGGGGGTGAGTGGGGGTTTGGGGGGGGGGGGGGGGGGGGTGGGGGGGGGGGTGGGGGGGTGGGTGTGGGGGGTTTTGGGGGGGGGTGGGGGGGAATGGGGGGGGGTGGGGGGGGGGGGTGGCGTGGGCGGGGGGGGGATGGGGGGGGGGGGGGGGGGGGGGGAGTGGAGTGGGGGGGGGGGGTAGGGGGGGGGGGGGGGGTTAGGGGGGGTGGGGGTTTGGGAAGGTTTACATTTTTTTCTAGTTTATTTCCATTTTTTTTTTATTTTTTTTTTTTTTTTTATTTTTTTATTTTTTTTTATTATTTTATTATAACACTTGTTAGTATAATTTACCCTTTCGATCCTTGTCTTTGTTATGATCTGAGAAACTAAGTATGGGGGTTAGAATTAGAAAATGTCATTTTTGATATTTTAACTTATGTAACACACCTTATATTTATAGAAACCTGCTATTTATAGAAACATGCTATTTATGGAAACTTACTATATATAGAAACCTGCTATTTTTGGAAAGTCTATTTTTAGAAAGTCTATTTTTGGGAAGTTTAATTATGGAAACTTATTAAATCAGGAAAGTTATCATTTATGGAAAGTTAATTAAGGAAAGTCTATTTTTGGAAACTTACTATAATTAGAAGCTGCTATTTTTGGAAAGTACCCAATATAACAAGAATACTAATCATGAAACATACTAATCATGGAATATGGATACGTTAATCATGGCGACGCGTACTAATCAAGGAATCATGCTAATTATAGAAAGTTACTAAAAATAGAAAGTTACTAAAAATAGAAAGTTACTAAAAATAGAAAGTTACTAAAAATAGAAGTTACAAAAAAATGGAAAGTAACCTTAATCATGAACAAGTAACTTATATATGTCCTTTAACATGTAGATCACATTAAGCAGGAGTAGCTTCCATCTTCTTATCCATCTCTTTCCGTTACTGCTGGACATAAGGTACGGATATTCCGTCCTTTCAGTAAGGACATTCTTTCTTTCCATGATTCATCCCCAGAACTGCTATGCTTCCCCATTTTTATGTCTTTTGCCATGATCCCTTACATGTTGATTTCATGACTTATTCTATTGCCCGAGCTATATATATATATATATATGCATGACCATGATTTACATGACTTACCACCTAGTCATGGAGGTACCATGACCGTGACACATGAGGCACCTGTGTCACGACTCTTTCGCGTTGAGAGTGATTTCACGCGGCGTCCCTTTCATGTTACTACGTTAAAATTCATGTTTGGCCATTATTATTCAGGGGCGTATGGGTGCATCCTAGTTTACATGTTTACACGTTCATGGTGATTGGTTGGTGTGTGTGCTCTTCAACATCCCATCTCATTAGAGCTGATCCTCCACTCATTATTAATATAAGAGGTCAACCCTCTATTACAAGTTGAGGCAAGACCTGTATTATATGCATGTATTAGACCATTTTTATTAGGACATGTTATGATTATATGAGCTCGCTGGGCAATTCCTTATTATTTATGTTTTATACTATCCATGATTTTAATGACATCTTTGACTCACGTTTACCTGTTTACATGTTTATTTCCTATATCCTTCATGAGCTTTCTCCAGTTTTCCGCATGACACTCATGATCTTTCCGCTGCCTTTATACTTTATTATCCAGGTTTCATACTTATTACTTTTCATTTTGTTATTATATCCGTTCACTAAGCGTTATGCTCAGCCGAATTTCTTTCTCTTTGTTTTACGGCAAGGTGGTATCTAGAGGGAGTTTGGGCTTGAGAAGTGTGTGTGTGCTTAGAAAGTGACCCATTTAGCTTCCTTTCTGTTTTATCGCTAGACATTTTGATGTCTTATACTATCTTGGACACATGTTTTTTTTTATTAGTCCTTTAGACTTCTTTTACGTTATTCATCGTTGATCTCAGAATTGGGGAGCCGAATGTTTGATTCAGGCTTTCCACCTTGTTCCTATGTTATCATTTATGATTTATGCCATTTATTAGTTTGTTATGACACCATGACGTCCATTATGACATTTCGCATACCTTTTCCGGATGTGGGTCGTTACAATTATTGGTATCAGAGCCAGGTTTCTGACTGTAGGCTCTAAAAACTTGACCTTGTGAGGATTGGGTATTAGACATTAGGTTCCCTTCAGAATCGACGTTTATCTTTGTTACGTTTTGACCTTTTTAAACGTGTTAATCATTAAACCCTTTTTGCAATGTAAGATGTGAACACTCGTACGATGCTGAACTCGCTGCGGTCCGTTCAGGAAACCGTGTATGCATGCTCCCACAGATTCTGCGATCAGGTTCTCGCGAAGAGATAACCGCACTGGTGCTGTAGCTTATCGGGTAGAAACCCTCCACCAGTCACTATTCATACTTGGCTCCGAGGCTTCAATAAGCAAAAACCCGTTCGTTCGAGGAAGGCAGTCAGTCGCCCCTGGTTGATGTGAGAATTGGATCTCCCATATGAGGAAAGATCTTCGAGCGTGATGCGATTGTAATGATGCATTTTAAGAGACCAGTTTGGCTGTTGTGGTATAAGTTCGAGGGTTGACGCTCTTGGGCCTTGGTGGAAGCCTATATAAGCAGGCAAAGGAGGAGTGCGTGGGTCTCTTACTCTGACTTGGGCAGACTTTTCAAATGAGCTGTTCTTTCTTCTAGTTTTTCTCCTCGAGTCCCGAACAAGAGCGCTTGAAGAGAGAAGTACCATTCCATCCGCCCAAAGGGGGCGAGTGAATAATAGTACTGAGTACATGCCAGCTTTCCTCCGCCTAGCTGGTTTTCTTGGACAGGCTGCTGGTACTGACAGATAGAAACAGGCGAAGAAACTTTCGTTGGGGTCTGCATAAAGTTAATCCCTTGACCATGTCTTGTTGTATACAGTTTACGGATGTTGCTCAGGTTGCGGATGACTGCACGCAACGCCTTAGAAATCCTTCGTACTAGGGATGACTATGATAGGTTTTTTCCGAAGTTCAGACAAGAGGTAAACCTCAGTAATCAAATCTTTCGACCTTGTTTTATGTTTTTACCTCAGTATCCTTATAATATGTATCCGTTCAAACTATTCTCCAGGCATAAGAGTGCGGGACAGATATCAGTAAGTCCACTCTAGCAGAATAGTTACCGGGGTCTATGTTCAGAAAAATGACCGATCAGGGCTTGACAGGCAGGGTCGATGGTTCGGTAACTACCGTAACATATCAATAGCAACCAATATCTCGTGCAACAACAGGAATTCTGGTGTTGGACGCCGAACAAGGAAAAAAAACAGGTTATGGCGTGGAAACCCCATGTGTTAGGGGTGGACCCCCCACCTGGGCGTTTGTAGCGGGTAGGTCGGGTCAGCTAATCCATCCGATCTACCAAACTCGCGGTAAATCATTTTGAAATAACAAGTTTATTCTCTGTATGTCTCAAAGTTCGTGTCTCATGATCTATCTTTGAATCAGGATCCCAGCAGTCTGGGTACCCTCTGAGGGTTATACTCACCCTGTTTGCCCAACACATTTGTGGACGTAGGGGGCACCCAGGAGGTGTCGTCGTGCGGATCGGTACTTGCTTCAAATGTGGCCAGGCTGGTCATCTTCAGCGGGACCTGCAAGAAGACACTTTGGTGCTAGTTAGTAGGTCATGCTGAACGAAGCCAGAGCCTGCAAGACCGTGTCTTTGCAACTTACTCAGGATCAGGCCCGCCAATACTTCAGGGTACCATCACTGGTGCCATTATTTATGATTACGGGAACGTTGCCAGTGTTTGTTGTTTTTGTTACAGGGTGCGATCACATTTCTGTTGCATATTACCAAGTTTGTCATGTTTTCTATGACAACCTATATTACTTGATCATGTATTATTTATATCCTATGCCCATGAAAGACTCCGCACGTATACACCCATGTTATTTAGAGATCTTCTCTACGTTTGATGACAAGATTCGCTTCAGTTATGCCACTTCCCCTTGGATATGTGTGAAATTTTGACATAATTTGGTTATAGACTTGCGTTAGCAGCCACACCGTGTGCTAAAACGATTGACTGTCATTCCCGTCGTGTTATATTCGGCGATATTCCATGCCGCCTAATTTATTTATCATGGTTCCTTACCGGGAAAATATATGAAGATCATTTTTTCCGCCTTTAAAAGCACGTACCTTCCTATCGCATGACTAGTCGAAGGTTTTCTGGATACCATTCATGACACGACTTCTTGACGTTTCTTCTATTCATGATCAGCCGTATTGTTTTCCGAATTTCAGGAACGTATTTCCGAGAAGAGAACTTCCAGGAATAACTCCTAATTCTCGATGTTGAGTTGTAAACATTGAGCTTATTCCCAGGAGCTTGAGCTATCTCAAAAGCTCCTTATCGCATGGGCGACCGATTGAGTTAAAAGAGTTGAAGGATCAGTTACAGGAGTTGTTTGGAGCGAGGTTTTATTCGCTGCCGAGTGTATCGCCAATGGGGCTGCACCGGTTCTGTTTGTCCAGAAGATGGACGGTTAGCATGAGATTATAGTATCGACTAACGCGGAATTGAACAAGATCACCATTCGTAATCGTTATCCCCTTCCACGTATCGTATGATTTATTTGATCAGCCTTCAGGGCGCCTCTAAACATTTTTTCAAGAATTGATTTAGATTGGTTACCATCTGTTTGCGAGTGCAAAGAGCCAGACAATGTTTCCTAAAGATGCCTTTTGCACCACCGTTATGATGGTCGATTATGAATTCTTGGTTATTGCCTTTTGGTCTCTTGAATGCTCTCCAGCTGTATTTATGGATTTGATGAACCGAGTTTTTCATGAATTCTTAGACAAGTTCGTCATCGTGTTCATTGATGATATTCTGGTTTTCTCTAAGTCTAAGGAGGAACACGAGGAGCACCTCCGCACTGTGCTACAGATTTTACGACAGGAGAAGTTATATGCCAAGTTTTCAAAGTGCGAATTTTGGTTGAGTAAGGTGGCATTTCTGGGTCACATTGTTTCAGCAGAAGGAATTACTATGGATCCGGCGAAGGTTGAGGCTATCACCAAATGGCCAAGACCGACGTCTGTGACCGAAGTACGGAGTTTTCTTGGATTAGCAGGTTATTACCGCAGATTCGTAGAGGGTTTCTCACGATTAGCCTTACCCTTAACTAAGCTTATGCGAAAGGGCGAGAAGTTTGTATGGAACGAAGAGCGAGAAAAGAGCTTTGAAGAACTTAAGCAGCGTTTGGTTTCCGCGCCTATTCTTACTCTCCCATCTGGTTCAGGTGGATTTCAGATTTACAGTGATGCTTCTAAGAAAGGTCTTGGTTGTGTACTCATGCAGCATGGGAAAGTGATTGCCTATGCCTCACGACAACTAAAGCCCTATGAGGTGAACTATCCTACTCATGATCTAGAGTTAGCAGCCGTTGTCTTCGCTCTCAAAATTTGGAGACACTATCTTTATGGCGAATCATGTGATATTTTTACCGATCATAAGAGTCTTAAATATATCTTCACGCAGCGAGAATTAAATATGAGACAGAGGCGTTGGTTGGAGTTATTGAAGGATTATGACACCAACATTCAGTACCATCCGGGTAAAGCAAATGTGGTGGCTGATGCTTTGAGTAGGAAGTCGGGTATGATAGCTGGTATCAAAGTGGAAGAAGAGATTATTCGTGACCTTGAGCGTTTGGATATCGAGTTATGTGTTCGTGGACAGAATGGTTTCTGGGCTAGTCTGAGGGTTGAGCCTAACCTAATTTCTCAGATTAAGGCAGCTCAGAAGGATGACGGAGAAATCTGGGCAATTATTCAGAATATTGATCAGCAGACCGAGTTTCGCGTTGATGACGATGGCATTTTATGGCAGGGTACTAAATTATGCGTACCAGAGGATCCTACACTTCGAGAAGCCTTGATGACTGAGGCTCATAGTTCTCCATTTTCGATTCATCCAGGTTCGACGAAGATGTACCACGATCTCAAGCAACACTTTTGGTGGAGTGGTATGAAGCGCGATGTGGCTACGTTTGTGTCAAAGTGTTTAACATGTCAGCAGGTTAAGATTGAACACCAACGTGCAAGTGGGCTATTGCAACCGTTAGAGATTCCTGTTTGGAAGTGGGACGAAATATCCATGGATTTTGTTACCGGGTTACCACGGACTCAGAGGAAGCACGATGCTATCTGGGTTGTTGTAGATCGCTTGACTAAATCGGCACATTTTCTTCCTATCCGTAAGGATTACCCCGTTAGTAAATTAGCAGAAATGTTCCAACAAGAAATTGTTCGATTACACGGTACTCCATCAGCGATCGTGTCAGATAGAGATCCACGTTTCACGTCTCGTTTCTGGAAAGGTTTACAGAAAGCTTGGGGAACCAGGCTCAAGTTTAGTACAGCTTTTCATCCTGAGACCGACGGACAGTCGGAGCGTACGATTCAAACATTAGAGGATATGTTACGTTCATGTGCTTTAGAATGGGCAGGAAATTGGGATGACTATATATGTCTAGTGGAGTTTGCCTACAATAACAGTTGGCATGCGAGCATTAAATGCGCTCCTTTCGAGATGTTGTATGGTAGGAAATGTCGTGCTCCTATTTGTTGGGATCAGGTTGGTGAACGTATTCTTGAGGGTCCGGAGATGATTGAGGTGACTAATGAAAAGGTCGCCGTCGCCAGGGAAAAGCTTAAGGAAGCTCAGACTCGTCAGAAGAGTTACGCCGACAGACATCGCAGAGCGTTAGAGTTCCAGCCGGGTGAACATGTTTTCTTGAAAGTATCACCTACACGTGGAGTCAGGCGTTTTGGTATCAAGGGCAAGCTTAGTCCTCGTTTCATAGGACCGTTTGAGATTCTTGATCGCGTTGGTGAGGTTTCCTATCGTTTGGCGTTACCTCCTCAGCTATCTCATGTCCACAATGTGTTTCATGTATCATTACTCAGAGGTTACAAGTATCATCCTCTTCACGTTATCTCTTATCCATTCGATCAGATCCGTGAGGATTTATCTTACACGGAAGAGCCTGAGTCTATTCTAGACCGTCAGGACAGAGTCATGAGGAACAAGACGATCCCTTTTGTCAAAATCCTTTGGAGGAATCATCCCGAGCGGGAAGCCACTTGGGAGACCGAGGAGTCTATACGGACTTCTTATCCTCATTTTCTTCTATGATCTGGTATGTCCTTTTCAACTGTATCATGTTTCTAATTCGAGGACGAATTATTCTTTTAAGAGGGGGAGAAGTTGTAAAACCCTAAAATCAGAACAAGTGCAAAATTACCAAAATACCCCTAATGTCAGAAAATTTAATAAAAGCATGAATAAAATTCAATCAAAGTGTTATAAATTATGAAGTACATCATGTGACAAGTATGAAATTTATATAAGATTAAAATATCTTATATTATGCAAGAAAAATAATTATTTCTTATATATATGTATTTTGCCGAAATAATTATAAGTTAATTACTTATATTATACAATTAAATATAAAATAAAATAGGGAAATTATGAAATATTTTTAGGCAAAATTAATATCTGATTTTATCCTTTAAAAAAGCCCAAAATCTCGGCATTTTCTTTAATATATCTTTTATATACATTTTTTTCATTTGTAAATTCATTTTAAAACCATTTCCAAAACCCTAAAAAATTTAAGAGGCGGCTCCATAATTTTTCACAGCAAGGGACGATTTTTCTAGGGTTCTTGGAGATCAAAGGAAGCTAGGAAAATTGCTGGTTCATTGGGTTAAGGTGTGGTTTGATTTATGGTACTCATTTGACTCGAAAATCCTTCATAAATTCATAAAATCATCAACAATTGTCAAAGGTATTTTTACAACTCAAGTTTCATCATGTTAATTCAGTATGTTCATGAGAAAAATTATTAGGCATGATCTAGGGGTCGATTTAGATTTATCATGTTCTAAACCCTAATTTTTAGCAAGAAATGAAATCGGCATGTAAATAATTATTACCAATGATTTTATATTTTTCTCAGCTTGTATACATCATGTATAGGTCAGATAAAATGCTAAATAAATTTTAGAGGAACTCGAAATAATTATTGTGGAATTTTCAATTCTTGCCGATTTTGAATTATGAAGGAAATGAAGAAATAAATTGGAAAACGAATTAGGGTTAGGGTTTTTATATTTTTCCCAGGTCCAATACATGCTAATGAATGTAGAAAAATTCTGTAATTATTGGGGAAAATTTTAATTAGGGTTTTGTGCATTTATTGATTACCCGATTTGTGTTTTAAAGGTATAAGGGGGTGTTTTGTAATTTCTGAAACTTTGGGGCTGATTATGGCATGTTAATATAATGTATAGATTCTGAGAAAAATAAGTGGAAGGGTATAAATTGTCATTTGATAATTGTTATGGGTTAAACATGATTAATTATATATAATATATATATAATTCGAATTGTATTTAAAACTGAGGGACTAAAAGTGTAAATTATGAAAAGTACAAGGTATGATCAGTAATTAAAGTATTAAGTATGAAAATACCATATTTGATATTATAAGGGCTTGTTTTGCAAAAATGGATAATTAAAGATCATGTTTAATTAAATTAATAACTAAAAGGACTAATTACGTAAATTATGTAAGATCAAGGATTTGGATTGTAAATACAGAAATAGAGACCTGCTAATTATAGAAACATGCTATTTATGGAAACTTACTATTTATAAAAACCTGCTATTTATAGAAACCTGTTATTTTTGGAAAGTCTATTTTTAGAAAGCTTATTTTTGGAAAGGTTAATTATGGAAACTTATTAAATCAGGAAAGTTATCAATTATGGAAAGTCAATTGAGGGAAGTCTATTTTGGAAAGTTACTATAATTAGAAGCTGCTATTTTTGGAAAGTACCCAATATAACAAGAATACTAATCATGAAACATACTAATCATGGAATATGTTAATCATGGAACGTACTAATCAAGGAATCATGCTAATTATAGAAAGTTACTAAAAATAGAAAGTTGCTAAAAATAGAAAGTTGCTAAAAATGGAAAGTAACCTTAATCATGAACAAGTAACTTATATATGTCCTTTAACATGTAGATCGCATTAAGCAGGAGTAGCTTCCATCTTCTTATCCATCTCTTTCCGTTACTGCTGGACATAAGGTACGGATATAACGTCCTTTCTGTAAGGACATTTCTTTTATTCATGTTTCATCCCCAGAACTGCAATGCTTCCCCATTTTTATGTTTTTTCCATGATCCTTTACATGTTTGTTTCAAGATTTATTCTATTGCAAGAGCTTATCTTACGCATGACCATGATTTACATGACTTTAACCTAGTCATGGACGGTACCATGACCTGTGACAACATGAGGCACATGTGTCACGACTCTTTCGCGTTGAGAGTGATTTTCAAGACGGCGTCCCTTTTATGTTACCAGTTTTTATTTCATGTTGGCATTATTATTCAGGGGCGTATGGGTGCATCCTAGTTTACATGTTTACACGTTCATGGTGATTGGTTGGTGTGTGCTCTACATCCCATCACATTGGAGCTGATCCCTCCACCCATATTATTATAAGAGGTCACCCCTCTATTACATGTTGAGGCAGCCCCTCTATTATATGCATGTATTCACGACATTATTATTATGACATGTATGATTATATGAGCTCGTGGGCATTCCTCATTATTTATGTTTATAAATGATATCTCATGACATCTTTGACTTCACGTTACCATGTTTTACATGTTTATTTTCCTATTCCTTCATGATGTATTCTTCAGGTTTCCTCATGACACTCATGATCTTTCCGCTGATTTATATTTATTATCCAGGATTCATACTTATTACTTACATTGTTATTATATCCGTTCACTCAGCGTTATGCTCAGCCGTATTTCTTTCTCTTTTTTTTTTTTCTTTATAAGGCATGTATCTAGAGGGAGATTGGGCTTGAGAGTGTGTGTGCATTAGGAAGGACATTTAGCTTACTTTCCTTTTTTTATCGCGACCACTTTGATGTGCTATACTATATTGGACACATGTTTTAGTCCTTTAGACTTCTTTTACGTTATCATGTGATATAATAATCGAGAGCACGATGTTTGATTCCTGCTTTCCACTTTTGTTCTATGTTATAATTTATGACTTTATGCCTTTTTTATGCTTTGATTTTGACAAAATGTTATGACGTTTCGGCCTACTCTCCGGGAGCGGGTTTGGGTCGGTACAAATTTATGGTTATCAGTGCTAAGGCTTTCGACACTATAGGTCTCTAAAATAGACCTGTGAGGATTGGGTAGACATTAGGTTCCTTCAGAATCGACGTTTATTTTCTGTCGCGTTTTGACCTTTCTAAACCGTTTAATCACTTAACCCCCCACTTTTTGCAAATGTAGATGGGTGAACACTCGTACGTTGCTGAACGCGTGCGACGTTCAGGCACAGCCGTGGATGCCATTGCTCCTACAGATTCGCAGAGCAGGTTCGCGAAGAACTACCGCGTTAGTGCTTAGGGTAGTAGACTCCACCTTCACTGATTATTAATTGGCTGAGCGCTTCAATAAGCAGAAACCCCATTCGTTTGAGAAGGCAGTAGCCCCTGTTGATGCTGAGAATTAGATCTCCCATATGGAGAAGATCTTCGACGTAATGGATTGTAATGATGCTTTTAAGACCAGATTGGTTGTGTATAAGTTCGAGGGTGACGCGTTAGCTTGGTGGAAGGCCTATAAGCAGGCCAAAGGAGGAGATGCGTGGGTCCTTACTTTGACTTAGGCAGCTTTCAAAGAGCTGTTCTTTCTTCAGTTTTTCCCTCGAGCCGAGCAAGAGCGCTTGAAGAGGGAGTACCATTCCATCCGCCAAAGGGCGAGTGAAAATAGTACTGAGTACATGCAGCGTTTCCTCCGCCTAGCTGGTTTTCTTGGACAGGCTGCTGGTACTGCAGAAGAGCAGGCGAAGAACTTTCGTTGGGGTCTTCATAAGTCAATCCTTGACCATGTCATGTGTATACAGTTTACAGATGTTGCTCAAGTTGCGAATGTTGCACGCAACTTGGAAATCCTTCGTGACAGGGATGACTATGATAGGTCCGAACGTTCAGACAAGAGGCACAAGAGTGGAGACCGTTATCACCCTTACAGTCAGCAGGGTAGTCACAGGAGTCACGGTCAGAGTGATGACCGACAGAAAAATGACCGTCAAGGGTCTGACAGGCAGGGCGGTGGTGGTAACTACCGTAACAACAATAACAACAACTACTCTCGTGACAACAACAGGAATTCTGGTGCTGGACGCGACCAAAGGAACAGAGGCCAGCAATCCCTACCGATCTACAATCGGGTATTCATTTGAAATAACAAGTTTATGCTATATGTCTTCAAAAAGTTCATGTCTTCACGATCTATCATGAATCAGTTCCCAGCAGTACTGGGTACCCTATGAGGGTTATACTCACCCTGTTTGCAACCACATGTGGGAAGTTGTCAACCCAGGTGAGTGACGTCGTGCTGACTGGTACCTTGCTTCAAAATGTGGCCAGGCTGGTCTTCTTCCAGCGGACTGCAGAAGAAACCACTGTGCTAGTTCGTCTAGACATGATTACATGAAGCAGACGCGATCAGGCCATGTATTTGGCACTTTCTCTAGGATCAGGCTGCAAATGCTTCAGGTACCATCACTGGCGCATTATTTTTATTCGGGACGTGCAGTTTTGTTTTATTTGATAAGGGTTGAAGACAATTCTTGTGATATTATAAGTTTGCTCATGTTTTACTACTGAACTGTAATTGACTTTGATCCTGTAGTATGTATATCCACGCCCATGAAGACTCCGCACGTATTACCCATGTATATAGAGATCTTCCTCTACAGTTTTGGATGACATGATTCGTTCAGTTAATGCTACTTCCCTTGGATAAGTGGAATTTGACATAATTCTGGGTGTGTATGGACTGGTTAGAACAAGCACAAGTGTAGCTTGACTGTCATTCCCGTTTGTGTTATATTCGTCGATATTCATCGCTCCTAGATATTTAATTATCAGTGGTCCATTACCGGGAAAACCTATGAAGATCATTTCCGCTTTTAAAAAAGCACGTACCTAACTATCGCTTGGCTGTGGAAGGTTTTCTGGATACATTTCTTGACACGACTTTGACGTTATCTCTATTCATGATCATACGATTGTTTCTGAATTTCAGGAAGTATTTCGGAAGACTTCCAGGAATACCTCCAAAATTTTTTATTTTGTCTTTATCTTTTATTTTTTTTTTTTTGTTTTTTCTTTTATATCTTTTTTTTTCTAAATTTTTTCTTGTTTTCATATTTTTCCTTTAATTATTTTTTTTTTTTTTTTTTTTCTTTTATTGCGATGTTGAGTTTAAATTGTGCTTATTTCCCGGGCTGAGCACAATCTCACAAGCTCCTTATCGTTTGAGACCACGATTGAGTTAAAAGAGTGAAAGCATTTACAGGAATTGTTGGAGCGAGGTTTTATTCGCCCGAGTGTATAGCCATGGGATTGCACAGGTTCTGTTTGTCAAGAGAAGGACGGTAGCATGAGATTATGTATCGACTACCGTGAATTGAACAAGATCACCATTCGTAATCGTTATCCCCTTCCACGTATCGATGATTTATTTGATCAGCTTCAGGGCGCTAAATATTTTTCAAAGATTGATTTACGATCTGGTTACCATCAGTTGCGGTGTGAAAGAGCAGGACCATTTCCAGACTGCTTTTCGCACAAGTTATGGTCATTAGGAATTCTTGTTATGCCCTTTTGGGTCTCAACGATGATGCTACAGTGTTTTTATGGACCCTTGATGAACGAGTTTTTCATGACATTCTTGGACAAGTTAAGTCATCGTGTTCATTGATGATATTCTGGTCTTCTCTAAGTCTAAAGAAGAACACGAGGAGCATCTCCGCACTGTTCTACAGATTTTACGACAGGAGAAATTATATGCCAAGTTTTCCAAGTGCGAATTTTGGTTGAGTAAGGTGGCATTTCTGGGTCACATTGTTTCAGCAGAAGGAATTACTATGGATCCGGCGAAGGTTGAGGCTATCACCAAATGGCCAAGACCGACGTCTGTGACCGAAGTACGGAGTTTTCTTGGATTAGCAGGTTATTACCGCAGATTCGTAGAGGGTTTCTCACGATTAGCCTTACCCTTAACTAAGCTTATGCGAAAGGGCGAGAAGTTTGTATGGAACGAAGAGCGAGAAAAGAGCTTTGAAGAACTTAAGCAGCGTTTGGTTTCCGCGCCTATTCTTACTCTCCCATCTGGTTCAGGTGGATTTCAGATTTACAGTGATGCTTCTAAGAAGGGTCTTGGGTGTGTACTCATGCAGCATGGGAAAGTGATTGCCTATGCCTCACGACAACTAAAGCCCTATGAGGTGAACTATCCTACTCATGATCTAGAGTTAGCAGCCGTTGTCTTCGCTCTCAAAATTTGGAGACATTATCTTTATGGCGAGTCGTGTGATATTTTTACCGATCATAAGAGCCTTAAATATATCTTCACGCAGCGAGAATTAAATATGAGACAGAGGCGTTGGTTGGAGTTATTGAAGGATTATGACACCAACATTCAGTACCATCCGGGTAAAGCAAATGTGGTGGCTGATGCTTTGAGCAGGAAGTCGGGTATGATAGCTGGTATCAAAGTGGAAGAAGAGATTATTCGTGACCTTGAGCGTTTGGATATCGAATTATGTGTTCGTGGACAGAGTGGTTTCTGGGCTAGTCTGAGGGTTGAGCCTAACCTAATTTCACAGATCAAGACAGCTCAGAAGGATGACGGAGAAATCTGGGCAATTATTCAGAATATTGATCAGCAGACCGAGTTTCGCGTTGATGACGATGGCATTTTATGGCAGGGTACTAAATTATGCGTACCAGAGGATCCTACACTTCGAGAAGCCTTGATGACTGAGGCTCATAGTTCTCCATTTTCGATTCATCCAGGTTCGACGAAGATGTACCACGATCTCAAGCAACACTTTTGGTGGAGTGGTATGAAGCGCGATGTGGCTACGTTTGTGTCAAAGTGTTTAACATGTCAGCAGGTTAAGATTGAACACCAACGTGCAAGTGGGCTATTGCAACCGTTAGAGATTCCTGTTTGGAAGTGGGACGAAATATCCATGGATTTTGTTACCGGGTTACCACGGACTCAGAGGAAGCACGATGCTATCTGGGTTGTTGTAGATCGCTTGACTAAATCGGCACATTTTCTTCCTATCCGTAAGGATTACCCCGTTAGTAAATTAGCAGAAATGTTCCAACAAGAAATTGTTCGATTACACGGTACTCCATCAGCGATCGTGTCAGATAGAGATCCACGTTTCACGTCTCGTTTCTGGAAAGGTTTACAGAAAGCTTGGGGAACCAGGCTCAAGTTTAGTACAGCTTTTCATCCTGAGACCGACGGACAGTCGGAGCGTACGATTCAAACATTAGAGGATATGTTACGTTCATGTGCTTTAGAATGGGCAGGAAATTGGGATGACTATATATGTCTAGTGGAGTTTGCCTACAATAACAGTTGGCATGCGAGCATTAAATGCGCTCCTTTCGAGATGTTGTATGGTAGGAAATGTCGTGCTCCTATTTGTTGGGATCAGGTCGGTGAACGTATTCTTGAGGGTCCGGAGATGATTGAGGTGACTAATGAAAAGGTCGCCGTCGCCAGGGAAAAGCTTAAGGAAGCTCAGACTCGTCAGAAGAGTTACGCCGACAGACATCGCAGAGCGTTAGAGTTCCAGCCGGGTGAACATGTTTTCTTGAAAGTATCACCTACACGTGGAGTCAGGCGTTTTGGTATCAAGGGCAAGCTTAGTCCTCGTTTCATAGGACCGTTTGAGATTCTTGATCGCGTTGGTGAGGTTTCCTATCGTTTGGCGTTACCTCCTCAGCTATCTCATGTTCACAATGTGTTTCATGTATCATTACTCAGAGGTTACAAGTATCATCCTCTTCACGTTGTCTCTTATCCATTCGATCAGATCCGTGAGGATTTATCTTACACGGAAGAGCCTGAGTCTATTCTAGACCGTCAGGACAGAGTCATGAGGAACAAGACGATCCCTTTTGTCAAAATTCTTTGGAGGAATCATCCCGAGCGGGAAGCCACTTGGGAGACCGAGGAGTCTATACGGACTTCTTATCCTCATTTCCTTCCATGATCTGGTATGTCCTTTTCAGCTGTATCATGTTTCTAATTCGAGGACGAATTATTCTTTTAAGAGGGGAAGAGTTGTAAAACCCACATGAAAATACCAGGAAGTTTAAAAATTTAATAAATAATAAAATCTTACAAGTAAACGTATGAAATTAATATATCACGACAAGTTATATTCAAGAAATTAAAATTTACGAAAAACACGAATACGTGAGAATACGAAAATTTGTCACGAAAAATAAAAGTTAATCTTTCTTTTTGGGCCTCCTAGCCGGCGCCCATTTCACAAGAAAAGGGCCATTTCATTTAATAATAAGCCCAAGCCCAAGATCTATAAATATATATCTAAGTATCATGTCATTTTAAAAAAAAAAAATTAAAGGAAACCCTAATTGCCCTAGGAGTCGGCCGACTATTCAACAAGGAGGAAGGAAGCCATTTTTGATCTTTTGGTTCGTTTTGTTCGTGATACCGAATTATCGTCCATTCGTTCTTGATTGATCCTTAGATCAATCCCCGTAACTGGTATTTTGCATAAAACCTCTTTATTCTTTCTTTGAATATTTTACTTGGCAATGAAAATTCATATCATGAAATAATAAATGTACGCATAAAATAATACGGGAATGAATGACAAATGATAATGTCTAATTTATTTTTGCTTGATAAATGAATCGGATGGGACAAGGATTAGGGGTGTTCGAGTGGTCTTGTGGCCAAATAAAGGCAAGCCAAGACACCTCCTAAGGGCTCGCATAATGTATGTTCAGTGATTAACGTCTGTGTCGCATGGGGTTTGTGTTCGAAAGGTTTGAAAACTATACGAAAAATGTATTGGACTATATTTTGTTGAGTCCATAATGCGGCTCAATTGTGGAGCAGAAAAGAATGAGCCGATTAACCCTAAGGTTCCGCTCCCTTGGTCGATTAAATCTTAAATGTGGTGTTTGATATGTAGTGTCGAAACGTGTTTACTTAATTAAAGGGGGAAAATGTAATGCTAAGGAAATTATGAGTATGTTGTCCGTATGAATTAATTATACAGAGAATAATCGAAGGATAAATGTAATAAACCAAGAAATCAAGCATGATTAAAATTATATTTACGCTTTAGACCCTTAACTTTAATTAATTATGATTAGTACCCTTAAAATCATAAGAATGACACTTATTTCCTAACATAAATTTATTTTGTAAATACTATTTATACCCTAAAGTATTATAATTGACATGAAAACCCTAACCTTATGATATGTTATATAATTACTATAAGGGGAAACTTATTAATTATGGAAAGTGTTAAACATGGAAATAACCTAATTATAGGAACCTGCTATTAATAGAAACCTGCTATTTATAGAAACTTACTAATTTATAGATAACCTGCTATTTTTGGAAAAACTTACAATTAAGAAAGTTACTATTTTTAGAAAGTCTATTTAGAGAAAGTCTATTTTTTTTAAACTTACTATAATTAGAAGCTGCTAATTTTGGAAAGTACCTAGTATAACAAGATACTAATCATGGAATGTTCTAATCGAGGAAATATACTAATTATGGAAAGTTACTAAAAATAAAAAGTTACTAAATGAGGAAAGATACCTAATCATGAAACAAGTTCACTTATGAAGTCCTTTAACATGGTAAACACGAGAAGCAGGATAGTTTCGCATCTCTTTCATCCTTCTCCTTCGTTTTCTTTGCTGGACTTAAGGGTACGGATAACATGCCGTCCTTTCAGTTAAGGACAATACTTTTCTTTTCATGAATCATCTCCAACTGCTATGCTTCCCATTTTTATGTCTTTGCCATGATCCTTTACAATTGTTGATTCATGACCGAAGATTCTATTGCCCGAGCTATATATACGATGACCATGATTTAACATGGACTTACCACCTAGTTGGATTCAGAATCAAATGCTGGATTATGGGTATAATTTTATGCACACCATGATTAATATTGACAATAACAGTACTATATGTATTGTTAAGAATCCTGTTTCTCATACTAAAACAATACACATAGAGATTAGATATCATTTTATAAGAGACTGCAATGATAAAAAGTTAATTCAAGTGGTTAAAATACACACAGATAATAATTTTGCAGACTTATTTATAAAAGCTTTAGATGTGGGAAGGTTTCAATACTTGGTTGCAAGTATTGGAATGTTAAACCCTTAAAGTTTTAAGTTCTTTGTGTCTTTGTAAAGTTTTGTAAAGGATTAATATTGTTAGTTGTGTCACTTGGTACTGCTAAGTATAATTAGTACTGCTAGTTATACTTAAGATTGCTTGTTATAACTGTTAGTTATAATTATAATTGTTTTGAAGAAAATGCTTTGGATTGTGTTTTTTTGGTTTTGGACTAACACTTGCAGGATAAGCAAAGCAGTATGATTGGAATTGGTGATATAAGTAGTGGAGTTTGTTGAAGTTTGTTGTTGATTAATGATAGAATGGATTTGAGGATAACTTGACAAGGGTTAATGCTAAGTTTACACCTGAGTTGGGAAGTCTTTCAAATATTTTTCTTGAAATCAAATTTATGTCTGTCAGTGAGAAAAAGAATTGAGAGATATTGTGAGCTGAAAAACAGAAAGAGAGATGTGTGATATAAAAATAGATAGAGTGAATTGGTGAGAAAAATAATTGAGAGATATTGTGAGCTGAAAAACATAAAGAGAGATGTGTCATATAAAAACAGATAGAGTGAATTGGTGAGAAAAAGAATTGAGAGAAATAGTGAGAATAAAAACAGAAAGAGAGCTTGTGAGAATCAAGATTGATTATGGAAATACTTTTTGAACAAAATTAAGGTTAAAACTGGTATCTCCAAAGTTAGTACCGCTAGGCATTACCTAGTACTGCTATGCATTACTGTTGGACACTACTTAGTATCGCTGGACATAACTTAGTACTGCTAGGCTAAATTTTAGTACTGCTAGAAGACCGTTAGTACTGTTTGGGGTATAACAGAATTTCCTTTATTAAATATAGCCGTTGAGATATTTCCGCCAACTACTTTGCTTATAGGTTTCCTTAATTTGGATAATTCTTGATCTTTCTATAAATCCTTCGATTGCTTCAAGATAAGACAAACTTTTATTCAGTCGTTCCAATCAAAACCTTAAGTGTAACCTATATTATCTCAATTGACTCTACCAAACACTCATTCTCTCATAAAAGATCATATCCCAGCACACTAATTAGTCCTTCTCAATCAATGGCGAATTTGGAATTCTGTGACAAGCACAACATGGTTGCCTACTTACAGAAGTCAGAAGGAAGTGAAGGATTTCATCAGATAGTTGATTTTCTCACTGCAAGTCACATTAGGTATGCCCTCACTGAAAGTCTAACTATCTATGTTTCTCTCATAGTACAGTTTTGGCAAACTACTACTATAAGCACACTTGAGAATGGAGACATGGAAATCACTTGTACAATATATAAGAAAGTCAAGGTTGTTTCTGAGGCATCTATTAGAAGACATCTTAAGTTAGAAGACTCTGATGGTATTCGTGATCTGCCTACTACAGAAATTTTTGAGCAACTTGCTCTAATGGGGTATGTGTCCAATTCTGATAAATTAACTTTTCAAAAGTGACACTTTTCCCCTCAGTGGAGATTTTTGATCCATACCATCCTTCACTGTTTAAGTTCCAAGAAAACTGCTTGGGAACAATTTAGTAGCAATATAGCAATCATTTGCTTGGCCACAAACAGAACTTTTAATTTTTCAAAACTGATATTTGATGGCATGGTGAAAAACTTGGACAGTAAGACTATATTTTTGATGTATCCAAGATTTATACAAATCTTTTTGAACAAGTACAAAAGACTGCTTCTACCTCATAAAAGACTTTATATTGCTCCTACCCTTACTCAAAAACTGTTTAGTCATATAAAGGGGGGGGAGGAGCTTCCAAGGATATTACTGGGTGACACTCCATTGTTTCAAACAATGCTTGTTCAAGGTCAGATTTTACATGGTAAAGGATCAACAATCCTAGTTGAATCCCATCACACACCCACAGTTGCTCCATCAACCTCACAACCACATCACTCACCAACACTTAGGGATTTTATCAGACAGGAAACCAAGGTTCCTCATCCCAGTTCTCCTACTCAGACCATGTAGCAGATAGGCTCATCACAGGTGCGATGTATACAAGGAGGGCGCCACTACTGATCTAGCTTAGATGCAGGACAGGGCAATGGTAACATTGATAAGACCCCTGCTATGCCCTATGATTCACCTCTCCTAAGAGTTCACACACTTGGAAGTGATGAGGGCAAAATGCAACATAATGAATTGATGAATCTTGTTACAAAATTGTCAGATAGGGTTGTATCTTTGGAAACTGACCTACAGCAAACAAAGAAAGTGTATGGTGCTGCCTATACCAAGCTTATTAAGAAGGTCAAGAGGTTGGAGGATAAGCTCAATAAGTCAAAAAGAAAACGCAGACTGGTTCTCTCAGAGGAAGAAGATTCAGATACATAAATTTTGGCTCAAGAGGATCCTTCCAAACAAGGGAGTAAGATTGCTCAAATTGATGACGATGAGGGAATTACTCTAGTACAGATAGGTGCATAGACTCAAGGGAGGCATGATCATGAAATGGAAGCTGATTTTAAGTTTACCACTGCTGAAGATGTTAGTACTGCTAATGTGCCAGTTAATACTGCTGGTGCAATAATTAGTACTGCCAGCCCTAAAGTTAATACTGTTGGTGTTTCTGTTGATGATGTTGCTGCTAAAGGTTTAGTGTACATCAGAAAGAGTGGTAAAAAAGACAGCAAAAAAAAAGACCAAGGTAAAAGCTAAAATGAGGGAATCGAGCCCTCACAGTACCAAGACTAAAATACAACAAGAAAAGAAAAGGCTAGGTTTGAAGGAGCTCAAGATTACAAGAACAATTTGATGAAAAAGAGAGGCAAAGGATTGCCAGTATTCATGAAGAAGCAAGCACTTTCAAACCTGAAGAATGGGATAACATACAAGCTCAAATTGAAGCTGATGAAGAGTTAGCTCACAGGTTACAAGCACAAGAAAGATAAAAATACTCTAAAGCTGACAAAGCAAAATTGTTTATAGAGCTTATAAATGAAAGAAAGAGACAATTTTCCCAACAAAGAGCTCAACAAATGAGGAACATGCCTCTCACACAGGCTCAACAAAGGTCTTATATGTGTAACTATATCAAGCATATGGGAAGTCATACACTACAGCAGTTGAGAGGATACTCTTTTCAGTTGATTGTGCTGATTTAGAAAAACATGACATTGGTCTAGCACTATAAACTGTAGTTTTGGGAATACTCCGGCAAAACGGGTCGCCATTTCGCGGAATCGAACGCCGAAAGGAAGATTTCATATGCTTTCTGTTTCGTGAGAACGAAGTTGATTCATTGGGGTGGGGGGGGGTGTGGGGTGGGGGGGGGGGGGGGGGGGGGTGTTGTGGGGGGGGGGGGTCGGGGGGGGGTGGGGGGGGGGGTCATCGGGATGTTCTATGTTGAAAGAGAACCTAACCTGAATAGTCATTGGTTTTCCAGGTCGGAAAATATAAAGAAGAACAACTCAGGTGGACAAGAGGCTAACCACCTCACGAAGAGTCCGCTATACTTTTAAATAATAGCCGAATGAGGAGACTATCGTAACTTCTGATCTCAAGATGGAAAGCTAATGTAATCTAATACATATTGTTCTTTCTAGGAACTTTAAGTAAAACCTGACTTTCATCAGCTAACTTAAAGTCAGGAGACAGAACAAAACATCCAGTGTCAGTAAAAAGAACATTGTTCTTTTTGTCACACATCTGTGAAACACTAAAAAGGTTAAACTATAACTCCTTGACAAAGTACACATCCTCAAAATCAAGCTTACCAGTTTTAAGAGTTCCTTTACCAGTAATTCTTCCTTCTTTGGCTCCTCCCCCAAATGTAACATATCCTTCATCAAATTCTTTGAAGTCTGAGAGATAGGACATGTTGCCTGTCATGTGCCTTGAGCATCCACTGTCAACATAGCCTTGATCATCTATTTGTGGATGACCCTGCACATAAAATAAGGAAATTAGTTTCCTTTGGGGACCCAAGCCATCACTGACTTAGATTTGCCTCGTGCATCAACATAATTATGTCTCTTGAAAGTAAGTGATGCACTGTTAAGTTTGGTAGGTCGCCAAACCCAACATGCTGAGGCCTTAACATCATTAATCTGATTTGCCTTGACAGAATTAACTACTGTTATATTTTGGCCTAGCAGTATTAAATGCTTTTGGCCTAGCAGTATAAAGTTTTCCCTTAGCAGTATTAAATTTTTGGTAAAAAATTTTGCTAGTTAATGCTGTTTTTGTTTAATAGGGACTCTTTTCAGTTGATTGTGCTGATTTAAAAAAATATGACATTGGTCTAGCACTATAAACTGTAGTTTTGGGATGAGCAGTATTAACAGGCCTAGTAGTATTAAGTGGTCTTGGGTCAGTTTTCATTAAAACTGCTCTTGGAGCCATGTTCCTTTGAGTACTAAGGTGAGTTTTTTGAGCAGAATAATTGTAATTCACCCTTGTATAATTATTACCAGATACCATCCTTTCCCTTTGATGGTAATTGCAGTTAGCCTGCATATGGTCAAAACTTCCACAGACAAAACAAGCTTTATTGTACATCACAAAGTCACTTCCTAGCTGTTGGGATTTCTGATTATTCCAGTTTCTTTGATTTCCCCTAGGAGTTTGTGATCTGTACATTTTAGCATATTTAACTGGTTTCCTAACTGGTTTTTCTTGTTGTTGAGGTGTAACAAAATTTATCTTAGCAATAGTAGGAAAGACAGTTTTCTTTTCTAACTTATCATTTGATACCAACTCCTCAACCAATGGGGCATCAGGAGATTTCATAACCTCATTAGAGATGTCTTCACTAACACTCTTACTAATCTTAGGTCCATAGCCTTCAAACTCAGGCTGTTGGAACTCCTCTAAACCAGAGTTGGACAAATCAATAGTTGGGGGTGAAAATAATCCTGTAGGAGGAGGTGGAACAACATTATAGCTCACAAACCCTAAACCCTTTCTACTTTTATCAGGTGTCCGACTCCCTATTAATTTGTCTAGACTCTTAGAAGCATTATCAAATTTTTCAATCTTAAGTTGATTGCTTTTTTTGCCTTGCTTAAGGTTTTCTAACTCACTTTTAAGCACACTAATTTCTGAGTCTTTATATGAGATATCTCTTTTTAGAACAGCAAGTTGCTCACAAAATAGAACCTCATTCTTTTTGTAAAAGACAAGTTGTTCTTCTACAGATGCTAACCCTCTTTTATAAGTAGCTAGGTTGAACTCAGATTTATTAAACTCTATTCTTAAATCATCAAGTTGAGTTTTAAGAGTTTCAAAGCTTTTTAGATAGGTTTTGAACAAGTTTTATCATTATGTACCTCAGAGTCTGAAAAATCCATAAAAGCCATGTTTAAAGGGACTTCTTCATCTGCCATAAAGCTCCAGTCAAAACCAGCTCCATCAATAGCCAACATGGCTTTGGAAGAAATTTCTTCTACATTTATAATCCTTCTAGAGCTGTCTTGATTCCTGCTCCTGTTATTTTGATTCCTAGGTCCTCTACATTCCCTTGCAAAGTGTCCTAACTTATGACAGTTGAAACACTCTACCTTTAACTTGTCATATCCAGCTGTGTCACTCCCATTGATAGTAATCTTTCTACCAATTTTCTAGAAAAACTTTCGTGTCCTCATGCTCAGCAATGCTAACTGCCACTTCAATTCCATCTCTTCTAAGTCATCTTCATGGATTTGTTCAAGATCCTCATGTACAAGTTGAGACCCGTTTGGTTGACTGGCAAAAAATGCATAAACAGTGTCATCACTTAAGTTAGCAGTACTAACTTGAGTAATACCAGTTCTAGCTTGAGTATTAGCAGTACTAACTCCATAAGCAGTATTAACTTCATTAGTATTGCTAGTAGATGACATAAAAGCCAAGTTCTAAGAACTGCTAGTAGATGACATAAAAGCCAAGTTCTGAGAACTTGAGCTTGAGCTTGAGCTTGCGGTTCCTTTAACCTCTTGTTCAACAATCTTGAAATTATTGTAGAGATCATCAAAGCTCATTGTATCTAGATCAGGTTTATTCCTCCAGACCACAACATGAGTATTTCACTCAGAAGGCAGACTTCTTAAAAATTTCAAATTAAGATCTTCTTGTGAAATATTTTCACCAAGGATAGCCAACTGACTTACAATCTTCCGAAGCCTGTTAAAAATAGAATCAAGAGACTCTGTGCTTGGAGCACTAAAGTTCTCATACATTTGCTTCAGAAGAGTCTTCTGAGTCTTCTTTGTGGCATCATTATCATCAAATCTTGTTTGTATAGCAGCAAACAAAGTCTTGGCATCCTTGTACTGATTAAATGTCAGTAGATGTTCATTCAGAGGTGTCATTAGCAACATACTTCTTGCCTTTACATCATTCTTCTTTTGAGTCTTTTCATCAGCAGTTACAGGACCTGGTATTAATGTAGTTGAGGAACCATCAACATTTGTTGTTGTTTGAGCTGCTGGTTTGAATGAGTTTCCATTCTCTATGACATCCCATAGAGCATAGTCTTGTACTTGAAAGTATTGCTCAATTCTTAGCTTCTACATATCATATTCACCCTGTTTGAGAAAGGGCAACTTTGCAGTAGTATTAGTTTGGGCAGTTTCTAGATCCATCTCTTCCTTGTGAGTAAATTGATCTTCTTGTTAGTTTCTTCTAGATCAAAGTTTCATAACACAAGCTCTGATACCACTTGTTGATCCCAACTCAGATCTTGCTAACCTTGTAAAAGGCTTAGTTGTATTGAATAGATTCAAGACAACTATGCTAAAAAATTTGTTAATACTAAAGAGTATGCGGAATCTACTCTTTAATACTTAGAAGAATATCAATGTAACAGTGATTTGTATGAACAGTGTAGTAAACTATATGAACAATGATATAATCAAAAAGCTCCAATATTATTATGATGAATAATACGAGTACTATGTCTAGTATTAGGGTTTACAACCTTGAAGCTATGAATGTGTCTATGATGTGATGATTTAAAACCATAACCTAGGATCCCCTTTTATACACCAAGGAGTCCTTTACAAGATAACTACAAATCTTCTAAAATTCTACAAGATATCAACATATCTTCTAACTATATAAGATATACATTGAATAAATCCATACATATCACTAAACACGTCTTTATCTCTTCAATAGTCTTAATCTTCATGCAGCAGTGTTAAGTCCTTCAGTAGTGTTAAGATAATACTGGCAGTATTAACTTTACTCTAGCAGTACTAACTGGTTAGTACTGTTAGTTATAACTCAAGCAGTACAAACTTTTGTCTTGGCAGTACAAAGTGTAAACCTTTAATTCCCAACAGGAAGTGCCATTGTTTAATTGATTGATTGGTGAAAATTACGATTTCATAAAGGGGAAAAAAGGAGGAGATGAATCTGCCTTATCCTTATAATAATGGAATGGGTCGAATAAATGGTTAAAAGGGGGATAAACATGGGTAAAAATAATCGGGTCAATACCTGACCAAATACCCAGCTAAAGTACATTATCTAAAATGAATTAAAAATTACATGGAAAAAACCGGCTGAATTTCATAGATGTTTGGACAGTCAAACTGTGTATAAAAACGTGTGTATAAAAACGTGTATATAAAAACGTGTATAAAAATGTATAAAAACGTGTATAAAAACGTGTATAAAAACGTGCATAAAAACGTGTAGAAATATATGTGTATCAAATGTGTATATAAAAACGTGTGTATACAAACATGCATCAAAATGTGTGTATAAAACCGTGTATAAATACATGTATAAAAACGGGTATAAACACATATGATAAAACGTATATAAAATCGTGTATAAAACGCGTATACATTTTAAATATAATAAGATAAGATACTTTTTAAAGAAAATCAAATTTTCAGTTAATTACAAGTGGTCGTTAGTATAAAGGACTAACGTTGCAATAACAAATAAACGGTCATTAATTTAACCGACTCCACATAGGACTAGCAGATTTAGCAGGTTACCGGTACACGAAAAGTTTGAAATTTAAATGTTTAATGACATAATGAGGAAAAAAATGGCTACACACAACTATAAAAAAAGACATGGCAGACCATTCACAGAAATGGCATGATGGAGTAAGCACTAAGCGAAGAAGCAGTGATAGCTCGGACGGAATTGGTACTATCACAAACAAACTTATAAACTTAAGACTAGATCACCCGCATCACATATCTTCACCAAAGGTCTCTCATATGCCTTGTTTGATGATTTTCGATCCAGTCTGAGCGTTCGTACATCCCTAAATCTTTAATAGTTAAAGGATCAATGAGAGACATAAGTGAGTTCATATTTTGTTGTGATGAAGAACCGACAATATTAGGTTGTGAAGAACCACCGATATTCAACGGATTGTATGGGCTATACACATTTGGATGGTACATTTATGGGTTGTACATATTTTGTTGTGGAGGTATGAATGGTGGGTTTTGGTTTACTTTGTTTTGGTATTGTGTGTTTTGTGATTTGTAAACAAACGTTGGGGTTCAGAAGTTTATTGATGGAGTTGGACCAAGATGGAAATTTTAATTGGGTGTTTTGGCATTTTGTTATCGACCTCTTGGGGTTTTAGTTTTGGGAGTATTTTTAAAGACATTTTGTAAATAATAAGAGAATGAGAGTAAATAAAATGTGAAGTTATGTTTAAGAATTTTGAAGTTTGAGTGTTTATAATGGCAATAAAATGGTATAGTGCAAATATTTTTCTTTATTTAAATAGGTAACCATTGGTTTGAGGGGCCCATATAATTACACGGTATCCAAGTGGTGAGGCTTCTCACATCTTCTTCATTTCTTTTGCTCCATTGCGCGTGATAATAGGGTACACAATAAGATTGTGCTTGACTGGTGAGGTGAAGGCCGACGGGTCACCCGCCATTGTGACCGGTCTAAAAGTTTATGACTACTATTTACTAGTAGTATTTTGAATCTCTCTTATAGATGGACTTGATATTTTTATTAGCGACGCTTTTATACGCCTTCGCTGCAAAGACTTGTATACACTTTAACTCTTATTGAGAATGGTGTTGTGGTATTTTCGTCCGCCAATCGCAAAAGACGGACCAACGGTGCCGCTGTTCTTCATCGGCAATGGCGTGATACGACCCTTTATTATTAATTAGTCTTTCTTTATTATTAATTAAGTTAGTTTCCTTTTATTGTATTTCTTGGTGGGAAAGTTAGGGTATTAGCGCAACTCTATGATATCCTCTATTATAAATAGGGCATATACGATTGTAATTCTTATTATGGGTTAAATGATATGAAGTATTGATTTGTTAATCAATTGGGTAGTCGGTTTATCTCACTAATATAAAATAATGGGGGGTCGATTTATCCCATTAACATAAGTCATCTATCTTGTTTATTTTCTTCTCTTTATTTTATCATCAACCCGGTTCGTATCAATTGGTATTAGAGTCGTTCAATTATAGGGTTAAAAAAGTTACTGTTCACAAGAACACTATTCATTTGAATCACTATTCACATTTATAATTACTGTTCATCTGAATCACTATTCACCCACCAAAAAATACTATTCATCAAACCATATTTACTTTTCAGAATAAAGTCAAATCTTCTTTTGATTTCGAGTATCAATGGCAAATATATGGCGGCCTATAATGGAAGAGCATCGAGCAAGTATGCAGACTTACTATAAGTTCCATAAAGAAACAATGAGATCTGAACTAAGGATGGCGATTGTTCAACAAAGTATTGAGATGGCTATGTGGGAGATCAAAGAACAACTTGCTAAGTGACGGGATTTGATGATGGATGATGCCAAATATGAGACCAGTGATATTGAAAAAGGTGACATTGATTCGGGTAAAAGTGAAGCAACAAAAAATAAATTTTGATTATGAACAAGGGCATGGTTAGTGACAACGAGCACCATGGATTTGATCCTTCTGCTTTGATCACGGATGAGGAGATGGGAAAGGTTAGCAACCATCATCACTTCCCCTCAATCTTCATGAGTGAACAACCTTACTCAAATGATTACCCGCAAACACCAAAGGTCATCACAAATATGGATGTGAATTGCAAGGTAATTAAACTCGTTTCTTTGAAGGCCAAGCACAACAAAGAGAATACATGAAGGGTTAACAAAAGTTGGCTGAATAATACCAAGAAATCCCTAGTGGAATCCAACTTATCTTTCAAAGAGCCCACTAGAGATTTTCCATACTTGAGTGGCAACAACCACATTGACTCTACGCGGGGATTGAAAGGGAATACAATGAATAGTTTGGTATCTTGTAATTACTAGAGGAGAATTCTTAAAGCAACACATTGAAGACTAGGTGTTTTTGGAGGCGGGAGTATTGTTATTGTTAGCCTTATTTTTTATATAAGTTGAACAAGAATGTTATCGATCATCTTAGTCACAATTAGTCTTGTATTGTAATAGGCTAGTCGGGTTTAACGGGCTTAGACTTTAAGCTAATATTGTCCATGTTTCGGGCTAAAGCCCAACACAAACCAAGCCTGGCCCAAGTAAGCAAGTTCATACGCCTAGTATGTGGCTTGGACTATAAATAGACCCCTCCTAGCATGTTAGGAGGGTGTTGGTTACTCATTTCTTACAATTCATGTGTGTGTAATCATCCACCTCTACTTTCTCTCTGTAATAAATCTTTCTTTCTTCTTTCTACTCTTCTTTATGGTTCGTATGCTTCATATGGTATAAAAACCCGCAAATTTTCATCAATGTAATTATCCATCTATTAAATTAAAGGCAATGTACTATCCATCTATTATATATAAACTACTTTTTTTTACAGGGAAATTTTTCGCTTTATCTCATTATGTAATGTAACTTGCATCTCTAAAGTTAACGAGCTCACACAACCTACCAATAACAAACCTATCTACATATATGTCAAGCAAACATCATAACATGTCAAGTCAATAATCTATTATCCATTTTTTTATATATATTATCTATTTAACGAAGATTTCACTACATTATTATCAAATGAACATAAACCGTTAACAAATATGCCTAAACCCTAATTCTATGTAAAGTACACATTCAAAGCGAATGTACAAGCAACTAAGGCACATATACAAGTATCTTAGCATCTCATTTGAATATGAATTCCCTCCAAAATAAGGTACAAGTCTTTTAAAGCATAATGTATAAGTCATTAATGCACGACATTCAAAATAACCATTTTACCTTCGTTTTCCTATGAAATCTTGTACAAATTATTAAGTACAAGTAACAAGAAAACAATGCACTATATCTACATTCCATTTTCCTTCTCATTTCATGATCATACACAAATTCAAAACTAGAAACCCTAAACCGAGCTAGTTTCTAACCCGTGACCCATTTCTTTATTTTTACCCATTTTAAACCTAAACCATTAATCAAATTAAGTTGTAAATACTTAATATAAAACATTACATTTCATGTTTCACCCTTATTACTCAATTACACACGAAATAAAAGCTCAAAACCTTAACCCGTTACAAGCTTGAACCCGCGACCTATTTCTTTCCTTTTTACCTATTTTAAACTAAAACCACTAATCATAAATAGTAAACTAAAATCCTGCCACTAATCCTAGACCTTAATCTACCTTAAACCCAAGCCCTAGCTCGAAGAAAAACTCTAAACGAGCCCTAAAGGACCCGATAACCATTTTCCCTCCAAAATGAACCATTTGAAAACCAACCAAGCACCCACACACCTCCATAACTAAGCTACTTCAGCCCCTAGCTGCTTACAAGCACCTCAATTGAGATACTTGGTCACCAAGGAGGTCTTGTCACCTCCTTGTCACTTGTTCTTACCCGCGGCTACAAACCACCATAAACCACCCTCATAGCCTCTCTTACTCAGCTCCTAGTAGACATGATACTTATCAAACCTTAGCTTGGGCTCCAAGGGGGTTTCGAACCTATATAAAGGGGTAAACCCCATTCATTTCAACTCACACCTCAATTCTTTCTTTCTAATCAACAATGGAGTCCAAGGTCTGATCAAGGAAGTCCTAAGAAGTCCCAAGATCAGAAGTGAAGTGAAGAAACCAAGTCTTGAAGCCCCGGAGTTGTTATTCTAGGCGTACGAAGTAAAACATCCCCATTTCGACCTATTTTCGAACCCATAAGCTCAAACTCAGGTTCTATAAGCTCCATTTCTGTTTCAATACTCTTATAATGTTCATATGATCATGTTAAAATCATTTTTAAAAGCCTTGAACTCAAAAACCCATGCGTTTTTCCCTTTTGATCCAAACCGAACCCATGAAAACCTAAAATCATGTTTTTTTTAATCTATAAGAAATTATCATAATCTGTTGTTATAAGATACTTTTATAAGCTTATCTAACATTTCTATAAACATTTTATCAAGTCTTAAAAGCTTGAAGCTTAAAAACCTACGCATTTTCATTTTAAAACCCTAATTCGACCCGTTTTGATTTCTAGCTTATCAAGTCGTTATTTTGAACTTTCGTTACGTTAAAACATCTTATTTTAGCTTATATTAATAAGCCATAACCTACAAATATCATTTGGAGTCTTAAAATAAGCTTGCATGGCATTTTGGACTTGTTTTGTAAAAGTTTCCATGCATAAGGGTATATATTGTAACTTTCTGAAATTAATAACTATAAGGGCTGAAAATGTCATTTTCTTAAAGTTATAACTATAAGGACCTATTTTGCCAAGTTTCAAAGTAAAGGTTTTGTTTTTTTTTTTTTTTTTAAAATTATATATAACTTTAATATATAAAGGACTAAACTTGTAAGAGTTATACAAGGGGTATACATTGCCAATTTGCAAACTTATAAAAATATTATATATTTATTAACTATAAAAATATATATTATAAATTATTCCTGCTTGTTAAAGAAACATACAAATAAAATGTTTCACATACTAGGAGACTTCATATAAGGGGATTTCATTTGGGTAACGTTTTACCCAGTTTGCTGGGCTTTACAGATTTAAATGTCTTGACTCCTCAACGATTACTATATGACCTCACTGAATACGATGGCCTGAACAGTGATACAATAATTCCATAAATAAATCCAATCAAAGTGAATGTTTCATTATGACATAAAACAATTCAATCAAACTACACTTAACAAATTACCCAATTGAGTGAGAATCGTTATCTTTTCCATTCCTATACTTTGCCATCAATCAGATTTCCCTGTACTATTAAGATGAGTTCATAGCCTCACTTTTAATTCTCTTTAATATTTCATAAACCCGTGAGGGGGATACATGCTTAAATCACGAATGCAAGTATTTTTCTATATGCTATCCTGATTCATTATTGCCTAAGTACCTACTTTTGCCATTAAGACCCCATTATCATGAATCGTTAATTACTTGTCAGGGTAAGTGCGAATAATGTGAATAGATCTATTTGGGACTGGACTTCCCCGTTGGTGTACCTATACTGTTGGTAACCAATATCACATCATTTGAATAACTTATACGGATGTTTGGCAAAGACACCCGTTGGGGCAATTACTTGTGGTTATTGATTAATCTAAGGCTTTGGTGTCATGAGCTTAAAGCAATAATAATGTTTTACAAACTATGGGTGTATAACAACGTAACCCACTATTGAACTTGTATTCAAACTACTTATTACAAACCTATAAATTTCACTCAACCATTGTGTTGACTTTTTAGCATGTTTATCTCATGTAACTGAGCATCGTATGGCACAGAGTGGCATGGACTTGAAGATGGCTAAACCGTTATCATTCAAACTTTTTGATTTCTTGTAAATTTTGGGACCTCTGTTTGTAAAAACTCTGATGAATAAATGAATGATAACAACTTTTTCCAAAACGTCTCTTTATTACTCATTGTCTATGATTATGACTATTGTACTATGAAATAATACCCCAGATTAGCTTCCGCTGCTATATGTATCAAAATGGGGGTGTTATAGATTGGTATCAAGAGCCAACAGTTATAAAGAACAAGGTTGAAACCTTAACTATAACTACTTTTATTTTCTAGCCAAGAAAGTCCTCCGTGCCACTACATCTTTCAGAATAGTATGTAAAGATACATAACTATTATACTACTATATATATATATATATATATATATATATATATATATATAGATATATATATATATATACTAAAATATAGACTTATGTTATTTACCGCTGGATTGTTAACAGAACGATATCGTCTCCCAACCATCTTACTTTCGTTATTGAGGATGCCTTTTCCTCTAACTTCCCAAAAGTTATCCCGGCTTCTCCGGACTATGTTCCCCCC
Organism: Tanacetum coccineum; assembly: GCA_026074375.1. Taxonomy (NCBI): domain Eukaryota; kingdom Viridiplantae; phylum Streptophyta; class Magnoliopsida; order Asterales; family Asteraceae; genus Tanacetum; species Tanacetum coccineum. The sequence continues at coordinate 2,744 of BQNB010051333.1, read as the reverse complement.
AGCTTCATCGGGAAAAACTTATTCTAAAGCTCTTCAAACTATTTGGCATAGTTTCCAATAGATTTCACAAAATCTTTCGCTCCATTCAGATGATCCCTACTGAATGTTATGCAAGCATTTTATGCTAAAAAAATCATCCTATCCCTAACCTCCAACATCATACCTCATCATCAATGCCTAATCCTCCAAGAATTCTTTCTTCTTGAAGGACTACTACCACCAAAGAAATGAGGTTGTTCATCCTCATCTACTTCTGCCCTACCTCAAGACTTTAAGATATGAGAAAGCTCTCGTAAGACAAGTCTGGAACGTCACGAGGAGCAAATTGAGGAAATTTTGAATCATCTAGATGAACTTCTCTCATCGAATTAATACATAAAGACAAAATCTAAGGACTTGTGAAAAGTCGGGTGATTACCCAATGAAGGCCCCCCACTTTGACAATATAAAAGTTGAAACTCCCAAGAAGCTCGAGCTCAATTTCAAACTTCAGAAGAAGCAGATGGGAAATAACCACAAAATTTATCTGGCTCGCTTTAGAATTACGACTAGAAACACATCATCATACGATTATCCAGATTCATCATCAAGAAGATAAGGAAAGTCTCTGAATACAATTATTAACATCAAGATCAGCCAAGAAGGGACATCGGAACTATAGAAGAGATCTTAGTTACTGCTTTTATTAGAACCTAGCCACGGGATGTGTGGTATAAATAAAAACACTTGTCAAATCTTGACTATGTATAGTAAAAAGGCAAGTTGTTCTTAATATAAATGGCAATCCCGTTCTACTTTGTTGTTTTCTTAATACTGATTCATTTATCATTTATCCCATATCATTATCATCATCTTCATCATAATCATATCACAACCTCTAGAAAATAATACTAACAAGCATCTGACTTCGTTAGTATTTATGATTTCGATATCACTATTACTAAAATGCTTAAAGTTCAAAAATAATCTTAAGTATCACATTTTAAGCATTTTATCTTAAGCATAACATTGTAAAACTTGTGATACTATTCTTATTTCATGTTGTCTTATGTTGATAGAATGCCTTCCAAAAGGATGTAAACATCTGATGCATAGGCCATGACTCAAGATGCCATTAGAAAACTAGTTGCTGACAGTGTCACTGCGGCTCTGGAAGCATAAACTGCAACAATGGTAGGTACTAGTAATCCCAACAGGAACACCGGTCCTACTGGAACTTCTGTAGCAAAAATGGGAAACTATAAAGAATTCATAAGCTGTCAACCTTTCTACTTCAATGGTACAAAAGGAGCAGTCGGCCTCATTCGTTGGTTTGAACGAACCGAATCAGTATTCTCTCGAAGCAAGTGTGCTGAAGAAAACAAAGTAACATTTGCTATCGGTACTCTTACTGATAATGCTTTGTCTTGGTGGAATGCTTACGCCCAGCCTATGAGAGTAGATCAAGCCAATCAAATCACCTAGACTGAGTTGAAACGACTCTTAACAAACAAGTATTGTCCTCGAACTGAAGTAAAAAAGATGGAAGATGAAATTTATAATCTGACTGTAAAGGGAAATGATCTTAAACCTTACGTTAGAAGATTCCAAGAATTAGCAGTCTTATGCCCAAACATGGTACCAAACACCGAGAAACTTCTGGAAGCTTTCATCGGAGGATTACCTAGGAGTATTGAGGGAAATGTTACCGCCTCTAAACCTCAAACTTTAGAGGAAGCCATTAACATAGCCCAAAGGCTAATGGATCAGGTAACAAAACATACTTCGGTGCAAATATCAAGTGATCGCAAACGAAAGTTTGACGACAGAAGAACTTTCAACAACAACAACTACCGTAACACCAACAACCGCTATAATAATCACCAACCACAACAAAAAAGAAGGCAAGAAGCTGTCAAAGCTTATGCTGCCACTCTAGCTGAAAATAATAGGTATGACGGAAACCTCCCATTATGTAAAAGATGTGATCTACATCACACATGACCTTGTACTGTTAAGTGTAATATTTGCAACAAGGTAGGCCATTTGACCAAGAACTGCCAAAACAAGAGGCCAGCCACTGGAAGTAACCAACTACTAGTGACAATTATTTGTCATGCTTGCGGAGAGAAAGGGCATTATACAAATCAGTGCCGAAAGGCCAACATCAATGCCCAGGGAAGAGCCTACATCTAAGAGATAGAAATGCTCATCAAGACCCGAACGTAGTCAAGGGTATGTTTCTTTTAAACTAACATTTAGCTAGAGTATTATTTGATTCTGGAGACGATAAAAGCTTCATATCCATATCTTTTGCCTCTATGCTAAATATTCCACCCATTACAATAGATACCTTTTACGATATCAAAATGGCTGACATAAACCTAGTAAGCACAAATACTGTTATTAAGGGTGCAACCCTAACTTTGTTAAATCAACCTTTCAAAATTGATCTCATGCCAATTAAACTCGATAGTTTTGACGTTGTCATTGGTATAGATTGGTTATCCAAGTATCATGCTAGAATCATCTGTGACGAGAAAGTCGTCCACATCCCAATCAATGGTAAAAGTTTGATCATTCGAGGTGATCGAAGTAAGACCCGACTAAATCTCACATCTTGTATAAAAACTGAATGATACATATCTTGAGGTTGTCAAGTTTTCATTGTTAGATCCCATACTAGATAGATCTTTACTGCCTGTTAAGGATGGTGAATAGCCTATGTAATCACAAGCTAAACACAAGAGAGACTCTTGCTTAGA
>BQNB010051332.1:10863-41046 GCA_026074375.1 Tanacetum coccineum | reverse complement strand
CCTTTAACTTAAGAAAGGTTACACTTTTGGTTCTTACATTTTCAAAACAGTCCCTCATGTTTCAGAGATGGCAAAACAGTCCCCAGACTTTATAAAATTCAGTTTTGACAATTTTAACCCTTAAGTTTATAATCTGACACTTTTGGTCCCCTAATTTGTAAAAATTGAATTCTAAGCCCAATTAAGTTTTGAAAAGTGGTAAAAGGTTTCATTAGGCTCCAATAAGCTACATAAGTTGTGGCAGCTTATAAATAAGCTCGGATGAGCTTATTTTAGCTTATTAGGCTTGTTGGGTCCGTTAAGGTCCATTAAGCCAATTAAAGGTCCATTAAGGATTCTAAAAGCACATAAGCTCCCATCAAGCTCATTTAAGCTTATTGAAACTGTTTGGCTTAATAATAAGCTCGGATGAGCTTATTGGACTTGTTAGCCTAATAACTCTAGCCCGAAAGGTTTTCAAAGGGTCCATTAGGGTCTAATAACATATTTAATTTATCTTTCTAGTCTTTCTAGTCCATTAGCTTTCTAAGTATATAATAAGCCCATAAACCTGTATAAGCTCTCAATTAAGCTATTCAAGCTTATTAGGGGCTGTTGGGCCCATATTGGGCCTCACTAATGACCATTAGGTCCATTAAGGTCCGGTATGGTTTCTAAGGGCGTACATTTATACAACTAAGTTCAATAAGCTCTCAAAAACCTTCAATAAGCTCGGTGAGCATCTTAATAAGTTGTGGGCCCTACGGTACGACCTGTTGGGCCTGTTTGGGTTTAAGGAGCCCATTAATGGCCCTATTAAGGTTTTTCATGCATAACTTACTATCCAACGAGTTTAATAAGCTTCTTAACCCTTCTATAAGATCAAGTGAGCTTAATAATAAGCCATGGGTCCCCACTAACGGACTGTTGGGCCCATTAACATTCGTTAGTGGACTATTTGGCCCAACAAGGCCCATTAGTGGCCCGTTAATGAAGTTAAGGGTTTGTTAGGACCACTAGCACCAAAACAAACTTGTTTAGAATTTCTTAGTCGCGATTTATCAATTGCAATCATTTAACAAGTTAGTATACTCCTTCCCAAGCCTAGCTATTATGATTTCATGTAAAGTTTACGTATAGGTTTTATGTATTTCGAGTATATGTGATAGCATTTACGTTAGCTTCCTTACTCGAAGTTAAATGAAAACATCTAGACTATATTTAATCATTTTGTACATACTTTATCATGTCCTAGCACCACACAAGTCTTGTATACGTATTCATATGTATGTGTACCATACATGGGTTAAACCATGCGTGTTCACGCTCACGTTAACTTGTTAAACACAAGTTATCGTGATACATACGACTAGATAAGAGGAAAACGAATGAGATATGAATGTACACGAGTTAGGACTTGACTCACAAAGGTCCTAGCGAGTTGATTTCGAGTTTACGCGAGTAGAATGGCAACCCAAATGTATACATGATCGAATAACCAAACCCAAAGCTCTAAAGCTGATCAAATAACCGAACCTTGGCTTGTGTACCCTCTTATGACTTAATACGATGAATTTCTAGTATTACTTGTGTGTTTGAATGAGCTTAGAAGTATATGTGATGGTGGGTTTGGGTTCGAATATGGTCTCGGTAGCGTATGAACCGAAACAAAAGAGGAAATGAGATGGTTTTGCTTGAGAGAGAGAGTTTAGGTGTTTAAGGTTTTTCAAGAAGTGTTGTATGTCAAGTGTAGATGGGTATATATAGGCTCATGAGCTAGTTAGTTCTCTAGTCCTAATCCAAAGCCAAACTGTGCCCTAATAGGTGGTTTTAATGTTTTCTAGTTAGTCACACATGGTATTGATAATACCTCCTAGTATAATCCTTAATTACAAGATTATGGTACAAGATTTACTAGGATTTGGAAATCTTATGGTTTGTGTGTTGTGTTATTGCTACCCGCGAGTATCAAGACACAAAAGAGACCAAATGGTTATTACCCAATGTACATTAAGCTAATTTGGAGACATTAAGGACATGTTTTAATTACTTAGGTTATATATGTACTTAGTTGGGACAATAAGAAGATTTCCTAGTTGATTTACCATATGGGACGAGTGGTTTATGGGTTTGGTTTATCCATTTAATCTTATTAAGATTATACAAGTACCAGGCTTAATTAAAGGGCATTGTACAATATTGTGTAAGTATCTAATGTTTGATGGTTTTTGTTTACCCCTATTCGGCCACAATGGCCTATTAACACAAGAATTTAATTATTTTTGTGTTTAAGGTTTAAAAGTGGGTATTGGTTTGAGTCTAGGTATTTCCGAGGTGTGTCTAAAGGTATTTTATCGCGAAACATAAGCCTTTTACGTGACCAATAAAATAAAATACGTAAAGTTAGTAATTGTCTTCCTAATAATTATATAACACTTGCTTGACGTAAACCTTAATTTATTTGGTGACCGTTTACGTTGAATGATTATTTCTAGTCTACGCGATTTAGCTTAAAAGTTAAATTAAAAGTAAACGCGTATCGGACTAAAATAAATGGTGACGAATAATAGGAGTCGTAAAATGACATAAAATTGAGTAATGTTACAGTCTCCAACCGTTAAAAGAGCTTTATCCTCAAAGCTTAAGACCTTGTAGTGGATGACGAAGCCCGGTTTGTGAAAAGCTGTGGGTATTTCTATTTGAACGAATCTTCACGTTCCCAGGTGAACTCAAGACCCCTCGTAGAGTTCCAGCGAACCTTAACCAATGGTATTCGGCTTCGCTTTAATCGTTTGATCTCTCGTTCCATGATTTCAACGGGCTCTTCCACAAATTGGAGCTTATCGTCAACGTGAATTCCTTCCAACGACATGGATAATGGTTCGTCAGCGTAACATTTCTTCAGATTAGATACATGGAAAGTATGATGAACCCTACTCAACTCTTGAGGAAGTTCCAGCCTGTAGGCAACCTTCCTAACCTTGGCTAACACCTTGAAAGGTCCGACATATCTCGGGTTCAACTTGCCCCGCTTACCGAATCGTACAACCCCTTTCCAAGGTGAGACCTTGAGCATAACCCTATCCCTAACTTCAAACTCCATCGGCTTTCGCTTTAAATCGGCGTAGCTCTTTTGTCGATCCTAAGCAACTTGAATTCTCTGCTTGATCAGGACAATCTTTTCCGTTGTTTCTTAGATCATTTCCGGACTAGTCAGTTGAGCTTCTCTAACTTCGGCCTAGCACACAGGTGATCGACATTTTCGGCCATAAGGTGCCTCATAAGGTGCGGCCTTTATGCTAGCATGATAACTGTTGTTATATGAAAATTCGACTAATGGTAAATGCTTAACCCAGCCCTTTCCAAAATCAATCACGCAAGCACGTAGCATGTCCTCGAGAGTTTAAATAGTCCTCTCGCTCTGACTGTCGGTTTCTAGATGATACGCGGTGCTCATACTCAGATATGTACCCAAAGCTTTCTGAAATGATCTCCAGAAGTTTGATGTGAACCTCACATCACGATCATAGATGATTAAAACAGGTATTCTATGTCTTGCTACTATCCTGTTTAGGTACAACCTTGCCAACTTGTCCAATGGGTCATCCTCTCTTATTGGCAAGAAGTGAGCAGATTTTGTAAGTCGATCCACAATCACCCAGATGGTGTCGAAACCTTGTAACGACTTATGGAGCTTGGTGATAAAATCCATCGTGATATTATCCCACTTCCACTCGGGTATTGCTGGTTGTACTAGCAATCCTGATGGCCTTTGATGTTCGGCCTTGACCTTTGCACATGTCAAGCACTTGCTAACATATGTGGCATTGTTGGCTTTCATATTGGGCCACCACTATAGCTTTTTCATGTCTTGGTACATCTTTTCAGAACTAGGATGGATAGAGTACTTAGACTTGTGGGGTTCGTGCATAACCACGGATCTTAAGTCACCGTAGCAAGGTAACCAACTTCTGCCATTTAAACATAATGTTCCATCGGCACGTGGTTCTAACCTTTCCTTGGGTATATCATTTTTGATCATACCACCTACATCTTCTTTCTCATGGTTCTCTGGTTTTAAGGCTTCGATCTGGGCATTTAGTATTTGTTTGGGAAGATCCAAGCCAATAGTCATAACTAAGGCTCGAACCCGCATTGGCAATGCATCGGCCACTACGTTTGCCTTCCCTGGGTGATAACGGATGTCACAGTCGTAATCACTTAGCAATTCTAGCCAATGAAGTTGCCTCATATTAAGCTCCTTTTGGTCAAGAATATGTTGTATACATTTATGGTTGGTGAACACGGTGCATTTGGTTCCATATAGATAATGTCTCCATATCTTTAGAGCAAACACCACCGATCTAAGTTCTAAATCATGAGTGGTGTAGTTCTTCTCATGAATTTTTAGTTGTCGAGAAGCATAGGCAATCACCTTCTCTCTGCATCAATACAACACCTAAACCCTTGTGTGAAGCATCACAATAGACCACAAAATCTTTACTCCCTTCAGGTAAAGCCAGAATTGGTGCACTGCACAACTTCTGCTTTATTAACTGAAAAGTGTTTTCTTCCTTTTCACCCCAGTCAAACTTGATTCCTTTCTGAGTAAGCTTCGTCATTGATTTAGCAATCTTCGAAAATCCTTCAATAAACCTTCGATAGTAACCAACAAGACCTAAAAATTGGGGTGGACATTTCAGCTCGGTTGTTCTTAGGAGGCATGCCCAATCTTTGTTAGATTCTATTGGTTGGATCCACATGATACTCTGCTATCAATGACGTGACCGAGAAATTGTACCTTCGGAATCCAAAATTCACACTTTGAAAACTTGGCATACAACTTCTCCTTCTTAAGCAATTCTAAAATTGCCTTAAGATGTTCTTCGTGCTCTGTCTTGTCCTTTGAATAAATAAGTATATCATCAATGAAGACGATTACGAACTTATCAAGAGGGCTTTGCACACTCGGTTCATGAGGCTCCTGATATAACGCAGGTGCGTTTTGTTAGTCCGAATGGAATATAACCTGAAATTAGTACATGACCATACCTGAGTTTTAGAATGTCGTCTTTGGAGTCTTGTTCTCGTTTATACTCTCAGCTGGTGATAACCAATCTCAAATCTATCTTTGAAATTAAAATGTAGATCATTGGAGGTGGATCTGAATAAATCGTCGTCCTCGGGAGGTGAGTGGATAACGATCTTACTTATTAGACTATATTTACTCACAGGTAGTCAATGCACATCCTGAATGACCCATCTTTCTTTTTAACAAACAAGACAGGGGCTCCCCAAGGTGAGGAACTAGGTCTTATAAAGCCTTTGTCGGAAAGCTCTTGTAGTTGTTTCGACAATTCCTTCATTTCGGACGGTGCCAATCGACACGGTGCTCGGGCTACGGACGCGGCTCCTGGAATTAAGTCGATCTGGAATTCTACTGGTCGAGCTAGAGGAAGACCCGGCAAGTCCTCGGGAAACACTTCAGGGTAGTCTCGAACGATTGGTACGTCCTTAAGTTGCTTTCCTTCCGACTTGTCCTCCCTTTTCTTGGCGGATATCTGCGCCAAAAAGATCTGACATCCTTTCGCCATGTACTCTTGAGCCTTTGAACATGAGATAATGGTCAACCGAGATTCTCTCCCGTCGTTACTTTCGTTACCACGAAAAATTAAGGTTTCATTCCCATATGGAACTCGAACAAGTTTATCATCACACACGATCACGGCGTGACACCTTCTTAACCAATCCATGCCGATAATAACGTCGAAACTACCCAGTTCTACGTGCATTAGATCTATGTTGAACGGATGGTTTAAGAAATTTAAAGTGCAACCCCGTACAATAGTGTTTATCCCGACTATTTTCCCGTCAGCTAATTCGACGTCATAACTATTTTCTATTGGAGTTGGGGTGATGTTAATCAGGGAACTAAACACAGTAGATATAAAGCTTCTATCGGCACCAGTGTCAAATAAGATAGATACATAGCGGTTGTTTAAGAGGAACGTACTCGTGACGACATTAGAGTCCGGGTCCCTCAATGCATTCCCTTTCTTCTCTGCATTCCCAACTGCATACACCCAGCCTTGTACACTCCCATTTCCCCATCCTTATTCTTAAACTTTGGACAATCTCTCTTGAAATGTCCTGGAGCTCCACATTCAAAACAACCATTCCCCTTGGGAACTGCCCTATTGTCATTCTAAGTATTAGCAACGTTTGTGTTGCCAGAACTCCTGCAGTCGCGGGCAAAGTGCCCTACCTTGTTACATTTGTGGCATTTCTGAGTACACGGGCCATTGTGATGAAAATGGCACTTGGTGCACTTGGGCAAAGATCCACCGTATGGCTTCTTTTCTCTCGACCCCATATTGTAGACTTTGGCGACATTCTGTCTCTTGAAGGGTTGTTGTTGATGGCCATGGTTGTTTCTGGATGCATCATCAGCCTTCCTTTTGTTGCCAGTCTGCCTTTCCGCGTAGGTGCGGAGTTTCTGATCCATCAAGTCGTTGGCCAACTTAATAGTCTCATCCAACGTCTTGGGTCTGGAAGACTTGACATTTCCATAAATGTTATCAGGAAGTCCATTGATGTACTTGTCAACCTTCCCAGTTTCATTAGCAACAAACTTGGTACATATCAGGGTTAGCTCTTGGAAACGTTCAGTGTATGTTGGAACATCGTTCCCTTTGACCTTTAGATTCCACAACTCGATTTCTAGTTTCTTAATTTTACCCTGCAGACAATACTTGTCCATCATTTTCTTCTTGAGTACTTCCCAAGTCATTGAATATGCATCAGGACCTAAGGTTCTTATCTGACCATTCCACCATGTCAGAGCAGCACCTAACAGAGTGCAGGTGGTAAACTTAACCTGATTTTTGATAGCACAACCACTGATATTAAAGACTGACTCCATCTTTTCAATCCACTTGGTTAAACTGACAATGCCTTCAGTCCATTTGAAGTTCAAAGGTTGACATTTCATGAAGTCAGCGTAGAAACAAGGGCGTGCACTTTGCACATTCCTTCGGTTATCCCTGTGTGAACTGTGGCTTCTGTCTCCATTAGTGAAGTTTCGCAGAAGAGCTTGATCAATCATAGCTTGAATGGATTCTGGAGTCATGTTGTTTGGGTTGGTGTTGTTAGGTGGGGTATTCGGTCCTCATCTCATCACAAGTGCCATGATTCTTCTATATCACAAGAGACAAAACGTAAGGTCATGACAAGACATACAATAATTTACAGATGAGACAACAACACAAGAGAGGTATATAGTACAACATAACACATCTATTTCATTTATAACTTGGAAAATTTTACATGAAATAGTTTTTGGTACACAAAATACAATACAAAAGATCTAAGGATATGCTAGCGGGGAGAACCCCTAATACTTAACATGCCTGAACAACTGCCTAGCAAAGTAAAATGACATAAACTACTAGATGTGACTATCATCATCTCTAGAAGCATCTTGGTGATCTAGAAATCTAGCATCTGGTGCTAGCTGCCTAGCTCTCCTTCGCTGCTCTCACAGTGCTAACAACTCGGCCTGCATGTCACCCATCTCTTGCATCATGTCTCTCATCACACAGAGAGTCTCTACTATCTGTGCCTAAAGCCTACGGTCAGTCTCTCGAAGCTTTGCCATCTTAGCCTGCTGCATCTGGGAGCGAGTCTCATGTACCTGGTGTTGTGTCTAAATAAGAGTACCCTGCAACTGTAGCTGTGTCTAATGTGCATGGAGCTGGGACTCGTGTGCATATACCTTGTGAATTTGAAATTTTTGTCGAGGTAATAAAGGTGATATGTGAGGTTAGATGTTTAGAAGAAATATAGATTAGATTGTAATATAAAGATTAATAAAATAATAGGAAAGTAAATAATGATAATTGATGGAAGAATATAAAAAGAAGGAAGTAGAACCCGCTATGAGTCCATGGTAGAACCTAAGATATAAGCCTAACATCCGAGCATCCTCTATAAAGGCATACATGGTCCCGTGTACACGCTCTTGAGCTCAGCAAGTCTCTGCAACCCTAGTACAGACCTCTCCTAAGGTCGTAGTGCTATCTCCGGAACTAGCCTCTGCCAGATCCACCCAAGTTTCCCTAATACCATTCCCTACCTCACTAATCTCCTTGTCGTCTCGCTTCAAGCCTCTACGGTGCTGACAAACTATAATCTATCCCCCCGACCTCCGTAGGTCTAGCAGTAAACTCTTACCCGACCTCATACCTGGAGCCTAGGAGTGGACAAACACACCTCTTACAGGTGCTGCCTGACCGGGAATATCATCCCTACGGTCAATAGGTGGATGGTAAAAATTTGTATAGAGATATGTGGTAGTGGGGGTGATGTAAATGCCTGCAGTAACTGCATCAACCAGGCCTGTGAGGCCATCCTGATGTCAGGATTTGGTTCGGACACCCAGATGATGGTAGTAATGGTGATGGCATAGGTGGTGGTGATGAATGTGCAGGTGGGGCCGTATACCTAGCAAGGCGCTCCCTTGCAGAGGGTGGTGATAGTGAGATAGGTGGTAATGGTGATGGAGTAGGCATGGATAAAAGTCTCTCAACCTTTGTCTCTGGTAAAAGAGATATAGAAGCCTAAAGCCGGACAGTGATCCTAGCTCCAGTGGTAGAAATGTCAGTGGAGGGTGGTGGTACAACAGGCTCTGTTCCCTCAGGTGGGGAATCAGGCTCAACAGTAGGTATAACAACAGCGGAGTCGCAGAGTCTGGGGGCTACAATCCTCCCGTCCTCGTCCTCCCATCTCATCCTCAATCATCGGCGTCATCCCTAGATGAATCGCCGTCATCATCATCTCCATCATATCCCGTGTCCATAGGATAGTCAACCGGACCATCCTCTGTCTCATCATCCTCATACTCCTCTGGATCCTCCTCGGGATCCGACTCAGTAACATATCCGGGTGACTCAGCAGTAGGCGAATCAACGGGAGGTAATGGCTGCTCCTCAACTGGAAACACATGCTCATCCTCCAACGGTATATACTTAGGGTATATAGGCTCTGACATGTAGTTATGTATCAAGTGGCTGGAGAACAGTAGCTTACGCTCATCCTCGTCCTTGGTACTGGGTGTCCTGTGGAACCCTTGGGCCTGATATGTAATCCGGTAATGGTAGGGCTACTGGCTGCATAGGGAGTCTATCATATCCGTATATGATGACTCGTAGAATGCCTCCATCAGTTATCTCCTCATCATCGGCTCCCCAGAAGACTTTGCCTGGCTCGGAATCGGTATAGACGGAAGTGTAGGTGACAGCGGATGATGCAGAAGACATGACTACTGCAAAAAGCAAAAATAACTTATATAAGTATTACTTATAAGACTCTTATAGTAATATACGTAGTATAATTTATATACGCGTATATCAATCATGTAAGCACTTAGTAACTACTAATGCTAAAATAGTGTATGTCATGTAAGCACATATATTAGATGCAAACAAGTAATGTATGTATGTCCCGTGCAAACCCCGTTTGTGAATAAAGTGTTTGAAAATAGTTATAGTCCAGACAAAAACTTTTGACCTGGTTCTTTATAACCTTGGCTCTGATACCAATCTGTAATACCCCCAAATCTGGGCGCAGCAGAATGTTGAATACGAGCGGCGTTACTTCATAGACAATACACAAAGATATGAGAACACACTAAACGTGTTGTTTAAAAAGATACATTGGATTTAAGCCAAATACTTGTTCATTTCATAAGCTCATGCTTTAAATTGTTCGACAACATAATAAGATTTTGGGTTATCAACATAATGTTCCCAAAATGTAATACGCCCCCAAATCTTAGTACATTGATTCTCTAAAGACTTGCCCCTAATGTATCTTTGGCACCTCTGCCTTATTGACCTAAGAAAAACCATGCTTAAAACGTCAACATAAAGTTAATGAATTCAATGGTTTATGTATGTAAATTGTAGGACCGCAAGATTTCCAAGTGTATGATTAAGCAACAGATGCAAACATCATAAAAAGTAATTACGTTTTCCTAAGCTCATGACACTGAAGCTCGACATGTATAAATGCAATAAATTGGCCCAACATTGTTCCGTGAATGATGTCTTTCTAACCTCGCGCACATTCGCCACCATCACTCATCGCAGATAAATCAGTGTGTGTCCACAAATCCGCACAGTGACACGCACTAACTCTACCCAAACAAGGGGATGTCAATAACAAATTTTGGAGTCAGAGTGTATTAAATACGCGCGAGTCCGAATACTGCTGAGGCGAGATGGTGAGTACAATTCAGATGATACTCTAGGGGCCAGGTATGAATTCGGCTATCGTAGAACACACAAATGCAATTGTTTTGTAATTGTTATATGTGTGGAAATGTTTTGTGGGGGTTTTTATTAGCATTGGTACACGCAACACAATAATGTATATAATTTAATTAATTGTATATAAATGTGGGATAGATATCTACGTAATAAGGTTGAATAGTGTTGGGAGGTTAGTTTTGAATTGGTTTTGTTGAATATAGAACTAGAATTTGTGAGTTTTTTTAGGAATGGAGTAGTATAATGGGGTGAGTTGTATGTGTTGGACATGTTTAGTATTGAGGAGTGGGTGTGTTAGGAGATGATTAGGTGGGGGTGGGTGTATGGAGTTTGGGTTGGGTAGAGGGGGTGAGGGGAGGGTTGGATAGGGTTTGGGGTGTATTGGTGTATATAAGTGTGTGGATGTTTGTGGGGTTTTGTGTGGAGTTGTTTTTTTTTATGGAGGTGATAGAGTAGAGCGCGGGGAGGTTGTTTAAGTAGGGTATATTAGTGATGATTTTTTTGAGTAGGATAAAGGTTAAGGTGGGGTATTTTGATAGGGAGGGTGTGTTAACTTTAAAGTGGGTGGATTGTTGGTAATATGTGTGAAGTGGGGGTGGTGTGGGGAGGAGTGGGTGGTAGGTGGGATGGTATAAAAGTGGGATTTGTATATAATATGGGTGGGTAGGGGTTAGGGTATTATTGTTTTGGGTTGATTAGTATGGGAATTTATTCCCCTGTTGGGTGGTTTTAGGGGGGGGGTATGGGGGGGTTATATATGTAGGGTATTGGGGATTGGTGGGTGTTGGGTTAGGGTTTTTTTGTTAGGGGGGTTGTGGGTGGGTGTGATTGTGGGGGGGGGTGGTTTGTTTGTGTTGGGGGTGTGTGGGGGGTAGAGTTGGTGTGGTGTGATGTGGGGGGGGAGTGGGGTTGGTTGGGGGTGGGGTGTTGGGGTAGGTTGGTGTGGGTTGTGTATGGGGGGTGTGGTGGTGGGTGGGGGGGGGTTTGGATGGTGTGTGGGTGTGGTGTGGGGTTGGTTTGGGGGGTGGGTTTGGGGGTGGGGGGTGGGGTGGGGGGTGGGGGTTTGGGTGGGTGGGGGTTGGTGGTGGGTGGTTTGTTTTTTGGGGGTAGGGGGAGTGAGGTTGTGTTGGGTGGGTGGTGGGGTTTGGTGGGATGTTTTGTGTTGTTGGGAATTTATTGTAGGGGTTAGGGGGGGTTTGTGTATTTTTTTTTTTTTATATATGGTTTGGTTGTTCTGAGGTGGGGGTGGGGTGGGTATAGGGGTGTGTTGGGTTGGGTGGGGTGGGGTGGGTGTTGTTTTTGTTGGGTTTGGTGTTGGTTTGGTGTGGTGGGGTTTTGGTGGGGGTGTGGGTTGGTGTGTTGGGGTGGTGGGTTGTGTGGTGTTGGAGGTGTTGGGGTGTGGGTTTGTTTAGGTTGGTTGGTGGGTAGGGTGGGGGGGGGGGGGGTGGGGGTTGTTTGGGTTTGTTGTATTGGTGTGGGTGGTGGTGGGTTTTGTTGTGTTGGGGTGTTGTGGGTGTGTGTTGGGGGTTTTGGGTGTTTGTGTGGGTTAGTGGTGTGGGTGGGGTGGGGGTTCTGTGGGGGGTGTGGGGTATAGTATTGAAGTTATTGGGGTGTAGGGGTTATGTTTGGTAAATAGTGAGTGGTTTGTTAAATTGGTAAATAAAGGGGAGAGTTTAAGAAGGTATCTATATGTTTTAAGTGGGGGAGGATAGATTGATGTGGTTGTGGATGGGGGGGAGATGATATAATATTTATTTTTTATTTTGGTTGTTTTTGTGGTTGGTGGTGGGTTAAGTTGTTTTGGTGTGTGTTGAACACATGAGTTGATTGGAATTAGACTTAAAATCTAAAAAATAAAAACGTAAATATATTGGTTGTGTGTGTTAAGTTAATCACACATAGTTTTGTTAATAATACAATACATTTCTTAATTACAAGATGTTGCGGTATAAATTTACCAAATTATGAAAATCTATATGCAATGATGTTTGTTTGTGTAGCCTGGTAGCCAAGAGAAAGAGAAAAAAAAAGGTTTTATCCCCATTGTTCAATAACTTGAGTAGGGACATTAAGTACATTTTTTAATTAAGTTTAGGTTGTACAACGTACTTAGGATCATTTAGGATTTTCTAGAAATTTTTGTGTGTGGGATTCCTGTTTCTAGTCCCCCCCCCCCCCCCCCCCCCCCCCCCCCCGTGGCATCAAAGAGAGCAAAGAGAGGGATTAATTTGGCTAATATGGGACAACTATCCCTTCCTTAATACCTATGGTTGTACATGTACTTTGAGAATAAAACAAAATTTGCAGTCTGAGATTTATGTTACCCAATTCTACAGCCAAATGCTTAAATAACACAAGATTGAATAAAAAAAAAAAATAAATTTTGGTTTAAGTTTAATAAGTGGGGTCGGTTTTGAGTCTAGGTAAGCGTCTAGTATTTCCGGGGTGTGTCCAAATGTATATTTATTGCGAAACGTAACCCCTTTCCGTGCCCAATAAAAAAAAATAAAGCTAAGTTAATAATTACACCTCTTAAATAATTTATATGACACTTGTTTGACGGAAACCTTACGCACGATTCACTACATTGAGATGTTGACCAGTCATAACTTAAATAGACATATTTCTACAGTCTACGTGATATTATTTTCATAGGACTAGTTAAATTTAAACGTAAACGCGTATAGGACTAAAATATAATAGGTGAGCGTAAAAGGTGGAGGTAGGGTAAATATGACCTGAAAAGTTGGGATGTATATTTTGTAAATCAGAATAACAATGAATGTATTAAAAGCATGATTTGTCAGCAGTGGATGTAAAGGAATAGATTTGGATGTTGGGGATTTGTTAGTGATATCTGTTTTATGTTGATGCTTATTTGTTTTGGGTAAATTGGGGTTTTAATGTGTTGATTTGGAGGGGGTGTGGGTGGCTCGTTTTTGGGACGTGTTGTAAGGTGTTTTTGGATGACTGGTAATAAGGTTTATGGATTATGTATGGGAAATTTGGACGGGATGTATGGGGGGTCGATGTACATAGGTTGATTGTTTTGTATGGTAGGAGCTGGGTTTTTTATGTATTTAGTATTAAGTATAATGGGTTAGGGTTTTGGGATTTATTGGGTGTAGAATTTAGGATTGATGTAGAGGATGTGGTGAGTTGGTTAATTGTTGGTTTAAGATTAGTAGTAGTTTGTAAGTTTAGGTAGGATTAGATGAGGATTATATGAAGGGGAGGGGAAGTGTGGTTTTTTAATGGGGTGGGTGGTGGTAGGGTTTTTTATTTGGGGTTGATGGTTGGAGGGGGTAAGAGGTAAGGTTTTAAAGTGGGTTTTTTGGGTGTTTGGGGGGTGGGGTTGGTTGGGTATGTTATTGTTGTGTGTTGGTGTGAGTGTAGGGGGGGTGTGTGAGTGGGGAGGTTATGGTGTTATGATATTGAATGGTGTTGGGTAGGTGTTGGATGTTTTAGGTTGGTTGGAAGGGGTTATGGAGACGAGGGTGTGTAATGGTGAGTTTTTTAATTGAATGTTTGTGGTTGGGGGATGTTGGAGTTTTAAATGTGTTTTTGTATGAAGTTATGAGATGAGTAGGTAAAAGTGTGGGATAGTTAAGAGAGTTGTGTGGATTTGGGGGTTGGGGTTGTGTAAGGTGAAAGGTTTTAGGTGGACAATTGAGGAAGGGAAGGTTAGTGGTGTAGGGTTTATATGGGATGTTGGAGATTATGTTTTGTAGGATTATGTATTTATTTGGATGTGTATTTTGGTTTGTTGTTTGTTGATGTGGTTTTTTGGGAGGTTGGTGTGTGGGATATTGTTGGGTGGGTGGGGGGGTGTTGGTTGTTTGAGTGTAATGGTGGGGATTATTAGGTTGGGTTGTGTGTTGTGGTTGGGTGTGTGGGGGGGGTTGTTTTGTTTTGGGGTTTGGGGTGTTGGGTGGTTTAGTGTTGTGGGTAGTGAAGTTAATTTGGTTTTTGTGATTATGTTGGACACACTACACAAATATAAGTTGGAGGGTTGGTTTGGGGTTTTTACTTGGTGTATAGTTGTTTTTTTATGTTTGGTTTGTTTTTGGTTTAGGGTGGAATTGTTGGGTTTGAGTTATGGTAAGTGGTTTCATTTTTTGTTGTGTTATTTTTGGGTGGGGTTTTTGAGTTTGTGAGGTTGGGGGGGTTTTGGTGGGGGAGTGGTATTGTTGGTTGGTAGGTTTGGGGTGTTTGGTGTTTTGTGGTTGTGGGTGTGGTTGGGTGTGTTTTTGTGGTGTGGGGGTGAGAGTTATAAAAAAAGTTAGTGTAGATCATTATAGATCTATATGTTTTATTGAGACAGAGAGAGTGAGAGTGTAATTTTATATTATAACATATTATAGTGTGTGTAGAGAGAGAGAAGTGAGTTTTAGATCTACTTCTGAGATGAGATGATGGGTGTTTTGGGGTTTGTGTTGGTGTGTTTGTTGGTGTTTGGTGGTTGTTTTTGGTGTTTTTGGTTGTGGTTTTGAGGGATTGTTTTATTGGTTTGTGTTGTTTTGGAGGTATGGGGTGGTAATTTTATTTGGTGGTTTTGGGGGAGTTGTTGTTGGGTTTGTGGTGTTATGTTTGTTGTGTGGGTGTGTTTAGTTTTTTTGTTGTATTTGGTGGGTATTGGTGTTTTGGATTTTGTTGTTTTTTTTATTGTTTTGGTGGGTTGGGTGTATTGGAGTTGATTTGTCTGTTGTTGATTTGTGTTGTAATTTGTGGGATGTTATTGTCATGGAATTGGGTATGAGTTAGTATTTGTTGGGTGGTGTGGGGGGTGGATTTTGAATAGTGAGGATTATGTATAGTGATGTGGGGGTTAGGTGAGGGTAGGGGTTAGGTGAGGTTAATGTAATTATGTTATAGGGATTTATATGTAGGGTGGAGGGTTGTTTGAGTTTGGATTTGGGGGTTTGTGAGTTTTTAATTATTTTTAGATTGATATATCTATAAAAAAATAAGAAAAATATGTATTATATGGATGGTATTTTAGAAAAAATTTACAACAAACACAAAGGAAATCAAGATATATTCATGAACATAAACATATTGGTTGAAATAATATGAAATAATATTTCAAGATAAGTCTTACAAAAGTAAAGAACAACTTAACAAATTATGATAATATAGATGAAAGACTTGATTTTGAATAACCCCAAATAATAATCAAACCTAATTGTAAGATCTAGAATTTAAACCCTTGAAACATAACCTTGGAGATCAAATAAAATCTTCTTGGAATAAACTTTTAGATCTAGATAAAATGAAAGTTTAGGATGTGTCATCCTTGGTAGCAATCAAAATATGGATTGTGTGTGTGTTTTTGTGTGTGTACGTGGTCTAGGAAGGAGACAAAGAGAACAGAAAATTTTTGTTGAGCATATGTGTGTGAATAGAAATTACCTAGAATAGTTTTTAAGATGTTTATATATGCCAAAAATACTTAGGGTTTAGAACAAAAGAGTGAAAACCATAGCTTGTGGGGATGCCTAACAAAAAAAATGGAAAACCATGAACCCATGGACTATTGGTTCGGGTCCGAAACTAACGGACAAAATGGAGGGGCCAAAACATTTTCTTTACTTCCGAAGTTTAATTCATATTCATAAGTTGTTTCGATATGGTCCACAGCTGCATTTGATAGAGAACACACGGGATGGGACAGTTTCGCCTTGTAGTAAGTTTTAAATACAAACATGGTCACTTTACCTCTTCATTATGGCCTATTGCATGTTTTGGTTGTTTTTAGGGGGGGGGTGGGGGGGGGGGGGGGGGTGGCGCCCCGCGTGACTCGACTATTGTGATTGGCTGTGTAGGACTATGTTGTTTTGTTTGGACCTTCAGCGTCTGAACACATTCAGAGGGTCTGTGCGAAGAGAGTATGACACACTCTCTCTATGTCGTTTTGGTCTTTTGAAAAGGGTATGTTTTTATATAATTTTGTTTTTAACGAATATTTAGTTTTTAGGTTTTGAGGGTTTTAGGGAGTTGCGTATTAATAGATTTTATAAATATTATTGAAAATTACTATGGTTTATTTTTTTTTGTTGATCTTTAGGGGTGAGGTTTTAACGGTGAGTTCTTATACAATTTTTGTTTTTTTTTTTGATGTATGTATGTAGTTGATTCTTTTAATTTGACAGTTTAGAGGAAGTGTGGGATGGTTGTAGGTGTTGGGGAGATGGGTTAGACAAGTTAATGAGAATGTGGATTTAAGATATGTTAGTTATTGGATTTTGTTGTATATTTTATTGGGGTTTTGGGGGGTAGAGGTTTGGTTTGGGGTATGAATGATAATAAGGGGTTATGGAGGGGGATAGATTGTAGTTTAGTGAAGGGTTTAAATTGAGGGGATATAGTTTTGGTGTGTTAAGGGGGAGGATGGTAAGATAGGGAAAATTGTTTAGATTGTAAGAGTGGAGTGAGATGAATTATTAAGGATGTTGGTGAGTGATTTAGTAGAGGAGTTAAGGTTAGGAGATGAATGTTGATTTGAGTTGTAGAGGGTGTTTTTTGTTAGGGAAAGTTTGGGTAGTTATGGGTTGGAGTTGGTTTGTTTTTGGGGGGGGTGGGTGTTTTTTGGGGTGTGTGGGTGGTTGTTAGTTTTGGGGTGTGTGTGGTATAGTTGGGAGGAGAAGTTAAGTAATGTTAAAGAGTGGGATATGGGGTTGTTGGGGTTTGGGATGATGGGTTATTTTTTTGTTTTTTTTTTTTTTTTTTTTTTTTTTTTTTTTTTTTTTTTTTGTTGTATTTTTTTTTGTTGGGTATGTTAAATAGTGTGAGTAGTTGTGAATGGTTGATTTATAGATTGTGTTTGTGGTGTGTAGGTTTTTAAAGTTTGTGTGGTTGATGTGTGATTGTGAGTTTTGTTTATATGTGATGGTTGTGTTTGAGGTTAAGGGTGTGTGTAGAAGGGGAGTGTATAATGGGATATGGTTGATGAATTTGGTTGTGTGGGGAGTGGGGGAGGGTTTGTGAGTGGCTACTAGTGATGTGTTTTTTTTTTAGAGTTTTTGAGAGATGATGAGTTAGGTAGGTTGTTGTTTTGTTGGTTGTGTTAGTACTTGGTGTTATTGAGTGTTTTATTTTGATTTGTTTTAGTGTAGTTAGGTGGTTGTGTTTGTTGTTAGGAGGGGGTGGGTTTTAATGGACACACAGGTTTTGTGTTTAAAGTTTTAGAAGTTTTTGGATTTTAGATTGTGTTTGGTGGGAAGAGAAATTTTGTTATGTAGTATTAATTTTAGGGGGTTTGTGTGTTGATAATAAGAGGGTTGAAAGTATAAGTATAATGGATTGTGGAGTGAAAATTTATGTATGATAATAATTCAAGTTTCAAAATAAGAGAGTAAGAAGTAATTGTTATGAATTAGATTATGCTTGAAGTCTAACGACGCCGTCTCCAAACTCTTTTGCAACAATTCTAAAAGATAATGGACTGGTGTAAGTGTATCTGTAGTTTCTTCTTCCAAAATGAAGCCCAAGTCACATGTATTTCCTCAAATTCCCCATCCAAGTGCTAAAAACATGAAAACAAACTAGTAAGCACATAATTTGGGCATATTTGCATGATTAAGGGGGTTAAATGACCCCGAAAAAGTATATAAAATAACACCTCATCATACTCCAACTTTGAAACTCTTATTATCCAAAATTTGAACTTATAAGATAAAAGAATCTTCTTAATCTTTGTGATTGTAAACTAGAAACATAGCATATAGATCTCAGTGACATCAACTGGACTAAGAAGCATTGTAGCAGGCAGTGAGTTTCAGAGTTGTCAAAATTTCTCAATTTCAGGTCTTTTACCGATCCTTTTATTCGTCACTATTTATTATTTATGTCCGATAAAACCGTTTACGTTAATTTAACTTCTAAACTACTATCACGTAGACTAGAAAATAATCACATTTAACGTAGACGTCACTCAAAATTAAAGTGTTTACGTCAAACAAGTGTCATATAATAATTATAAGAAGAATAATAAAAACTTAGCGTATATGTTTATTTTATTGGTCACGGAAAAGCTACGTTTTCGCAATAAAATACATATAGACACACCACCGAAATACCTAGACGTACTAGACTCTCAACCGACACCCCCCTTTTCATAAACCGACACATAAAACACTAGGCAAAACTTTATCAAAGTTCGTTTGGACACGTGATTTAACATTTGGGGCGAAATATGAGGTTACATTTATACCAACCGACATATTCTTTGTGTTTTTATTCTCCAATGTAGATGTACGAGATTAACAGAGGTAAGTGTGAGAGAAGGGAAGAGTTGGTACTCTCCATTAGTTACAAATTTTTAGAAATATATTGTGAGATATTGTGCCCAGTAGGATATGTTTATAATCGAAACAATCATATATTAAAATTTGTTTTAGAGGGTTTATAACAAATTATGTACAACAAGCTCATGCTATACGGTAATTAAGTTAAGGTTGTTTAGGTTAGGTTTGTAAAGAGATTGATTGGGGATATTGGGGTTTTTCAAAATGGTTGTGGAGGGGAGTGGAGATGGTGTACATAGGAGTTATTATTATTCAGTGTAGATGACTTGCATGTTTTTTTGTAATTTTTATGTGGTTTTGAGTTGTAATTTATATTATTAAGAATGTAAGTTGTATGAGTAACTTAAAGATTGTTATTAAAACTAGATTACACTAAACCAACAAGAATAGGGCACGTTTTAGTTTGGAGGAGTCTAACGGCGAGATGTAACTGATAATCGGCATATAAAACTCACTCACATTTAACACTTGTTAGCCAACTCTTAACAAAAACTCACACAACAACTTAACACTCTCTCTAATCCAACCCATCTTGGTCTCTCCCTGTTCGAAGTTCATAACGCAAACACAACAACATCATAACTCTTTGAACCTACAACAACAACTAAGGTTTCTATACAAGTGCATAAGGAGGTACACGAGCCAAGGGTTGGCGTACATTGGGTTATTTCAATCGTGTATACGTTGGGTTAGCACTCTACGCGTCCAAACTCGCCAACCAAGTCCCGTTAGTACCCTTTGTAAATTCTGTCTAAAACTTATACATACTCGTATTGTGCATATCCACTTTCTTTATTACAGTCTTTCGATCATGGCCGTTAGTTGGTAACTAACAAGTAACGTGACCATATATGTGCAAACAATGCATTCCATACATGCGCTCACAGACTTAGACAGGGGGAGGGCGGGGGGGGGGGGGGGGGGGGGGGGGGGCTCGTTGATACTTTTGGTGCAAAGACCGATAAAAATGTACAAAATGATCGAATATGGACTAGACATTTTCGTTTAACCGCGGGTAAGGAAAACAAGTGATACAAACACCTTAGACTCAAATACAAAAAACCACACCTAAACATCTTAAGAAACTGACGAATAGGCTTGGAAGCGTTATACGAAATCATTACAACTAAGCATGTGTTAACTCAACCATATATATGTGACATGCACTCGTTTTGGTGCAAGTAATCTTAATAAGCCTGTAATAACCACCATAAGCTTAATCGGGCCACTAAAGGACCTGTTGTACCCAACATCCAATAACGGCCTAATGGGCCCAACAGCCATTGGTTGAGGTCCATAGCTTATAAATAAGCTCACTTGACTTATCGAAGAGATTAAAAAAATTCTCTTACATCTCTTTGAAATAAACATAGTATGAAAGAACCTCTAGTGGGCTTATTGGCTAATAGACCCCTACAAAACCCAAACAGTCCTAATGCAGACAACTGGTGGCCCCACAACATATTAATAAGCCCCACAGAGCTTATTTAGGGACCTAAAATGCTATTATGAACGATTAAAACTCTCATTACTCTAAAACGACAAACAAACCCCTTAATGGGCTTGGGTACCCGATTACCATGATAGCCACGAAACCCTAACCTTAAATAAGCTTAGGCTGCTTATTTGTTAACATTAAACAGTTATACTAGCTTATAATAACCTTAAAGCAACATACTCAATACAAGAGACACACACACACTATTGATGATCTTTTTCGGGTTAGAGTTATTTGAGCTACCAAGGGACCCAAATAAGAAGCTCGATGTAGAGCTCAATAAGAGTTCTCGACGCCACACCGCGGCTGATTTTTCAGCTTAACAGTTTTTTTTTTGGGAGTAGTGTTTAGAATAAGACTTTAAGGAAAGTCTTTTATGTGCCTTTGGGAGAAAGTTTATAGTTGGGGACCTATGTAGGAATGTATTATTTGGTGGTTGGAGGCGGCATATCCGGGGTCTAATAAGACCCATAAGTCCAAAATAAGCTCATCCGAGCTTATTTATAAGCTGACCCAAGCTTATATGGCTTACTGGGTCCATTAATCCAAATGCCACTTGCTAAAACTTTAAGTTGGAACTTAAAATGTGACTTTTTCATGTTAATGGACAAAAAGTGCAAACTTTGTAAAAGAGTGAGGGGTTTAAAAACTGTCCAAAAACTGTTTTATAAACTTAAGGGGCTGTTGGAACATGTAAAGGACTTAAATTGTACAGTTGCAAAATTAAAGGAACTAAAGGTTAATTATGGAAACCTAGGGGTTTAAAGTGTAAATACTATATTTTCATAAACATAGGGACTATTTTTGTAATAAATAGAATAAAACTAAGGTATTTTTATAAACGCAAATGATTTTTGTAGAACACTTAACTTGCGGACAATTATAATATTTTTTCGGATATATCCGAGTTAAAAAACGCGATTAATAAATAATGATTATTTATTAAAAACGTTTATGCATATACTAGGACGTGTATAAATCGTATACCTTCCCAAGAGCCATCAAGCACGACAAATAACATTAACATGGTACACCACCACCACAAGTGATCAAGCGTATATAAAAGCTACAAGATATTCTGTAGTTTTCAATACATTAAGTTCATTAGCCAAATTGTAATACTCAGACTGCCGAGATTTTTACATAAGTATTTGACGCTGTAGATTCTTTTACTTGGACATATTTAACCAACCTTCATGAGGACTACTTATAAGTGAGTATCATAGCCCCATTATTACAATTATTCGTGAATGATTTACATTTTTGGGTGAGAATATCTTTGTAATACAAATTGGACACAAGTGTACAATATTATTACTATGATACGGTTTTGCCTAAGTAGCGATAACCCACTGCAGTCCCTTTATCATTGAGAGGTTGTCAATTGCTAGGGACAGTGTGGGCCGTTCGCGAAGTTATTAATATTAATAAGATCTATTTATGGAGACTGACAGCCCCGTTTTGTTGGGTGAGGTAGGGGCCTTCACTCTCAGGGTTGCACTGGTCAACACAATCGTTTCTCTCATCATGGTCGGTGGGGTTGTTGAGGGTTAGACCAACATTACTAGGAGACTATGTTTGCAATGTAATTGGCAGGTATACTGGGAGCTGTAAGTTGGGACATAGTGACTTAGAATTTAAGTTTAGTAGTGAGGTATGGAGGTTTTGGCAACGTGTCGCTGTTAGTATTTAAAGTTGGGGGTATGATTGAGACTTTCATGTTTAATACCTTTGGTAAAGGTAGGATTGAAAAAATGAATTTAAGTTTTAAGCATGTTTTGTACTAATCAGTTGAAACGAGGTGCCAAGATAAATTAGGACCAATCTTTAGAGAAATCAATACTAAAGATTTTTTTTGGGCGTATTCATTTTGGACATTTTGTTCAAAACCAAAACTCTTTACTTTATTTTGTCGAAACAATTAAAGCCATGAGCTTATGAAATGAACAAGTATTTTGCTAAATCCAATGTATCTTTTTAAACAACATCTTTAGTGGACGTTCCTCATATCTTGTGCTATTGATCTAGGAAGTAACGCCCAACGATTATTCACCATTCTGCTGCGCCCAGCATCATGGCGGGGTATTACAGATTGGTATCATAGCCAGTTATAAAGAACCAGGTCCAAAGTTTTTTGTCTGACTATAACTATTTTCTATCAAACACTTATTCACAAACCGGGTTTTTCTAGGGGAGCGGGAGCGCGTGAGGTGCGGGGAGGTTCATTACGTGTTTGCTGATCTATAAAATCTGCGGAAATGATAATTGCGAGATCCGCAGCGAAGATTAGAGCATTATGTATTCACTAAGTGCTTAGAAGGGATATTATAAGAGTATATAAATATACAAACGTATATAATAGAAGGATAGTATAATAATTATTATTTATGGTGTGTTGTGGATTTTTTGCAGGAAGTCAGGAGGATAATATTAAGAGTGATAAGTTATTATAAGGTAAGAAGTATAAATGGGATGAGAAAGATTTGTAGATATATGGGGATGAAGATGAGGATGAAAATGTTAGGAGGGGTGGATGGAAAATGTAAGAATTTTCAAGTTTTGATGAGTAAAACTTTGATAATGTAAATTAATGTAATAAGTTTATGTCTGGGAATATGTTAATATGTATAATATATGTAATATTATTGTGTGAGTTTGGATGGTATGTCTATAAATATGTGAAGTTAGTATGTATTAAGTTGTGTAAAGTTGTTTGTAAGGGTTGTATGGGGAATGGTTATAATGGTAATGGAAGAAAGGTGGAAAGTTATAGGGTGGAAGTAGAATGTTGTTAGTTTTGATGAAATTTTAATTTTGTGTTGTGTTATTTTGGAAGGTAGTGAATTGTATATGTGTGTGTGTGTGTAATGGATGAGTGTTGTAAAGTATAGTTTATTGAGAAAGTGTTAATAAAAATAGAAGAGTAAGAACGCATTTTATACCATTCTTTGACCCGATTCACCACCTAAACAAGCCATTTGTACCACCACCCTAAAATAGAAATGTCTTAATATGGAGATTGATATATGGAAAGATCTAGAGGTATAGTTAATAGAGGTGAGCACTCTACTTATATCTGTAAAATAGTTTGTATGTATGGTTTAAATGAAGTATAATGAAAATGGTAAGATAAGTGAGATAGTGATAAAAAAGATGATAGGGTATAAATTAATGGGTTTTTTAAAATAAGGATATTGATG
The DNA here is from genome assembly GCA_026074375.1 of Tanacetum coccineum. Classification (NCBI taxonomy): domain Eukaryota; kingdom Viridiplantae; phylum Streptophyta; class Magnoliopsida; order Asterales; family Asteraceae; genus Tanacetum; species Tanacetum coccineum. Next base: position 17,735 of record BQNB010051332.1, on the reverse strand, counting down.
ATAATAAAAATGTGAAGATAATTGTAGTAAATGATGAGTGAAGTAAATAGAGTGCGCTTGCATTAGATGTTTGGGAAACGCGAATATTAGAAAGGGACAGTTAGATGGTTATGGATATGAATTGATTAATAAAATAGTAATAGTGAGAGTTTATTTTAATAATAAGTGTAAGGATGTGTGTGTAAAATGTATTTGATAATAAGAGTTTGGGTGGGGAAATGAGTTGGAGAATGGGTGGAGTTGGAACTAGGGAGTTTTTTGTATGTGAGGGGAATGGGGAGGTATTGTGTGTGGGGATGATAAGTTGGAATTATTAGTAGTTTGGGTGGGGGGGGTTGGTTGTGGAGGGGGGTGATGATGTGTGGAAGTTGTAAAGTATAGAGTTGAGATGTATTGGATTTGGGAGTAGAATTGTAGTGTATATTTAGGTTGAGTTAGTGTTGGAGATGGTTAGTGTTGTTTCTCTTAATTTGATGTAGGTGAATGTAATATTTAGGATAGGTCAAGTGTTGGTTAGAAGTATGTCCATTGGTGTGGGTGTATTGTTGTAGATATTAAAGAGATATATATAGACAATTTGATGATATGAATTATTATGTAGTTATAAAATCAGTTATTGTTATCACAAACCAATATCTAACTTAAATCAACACAACTATACGACAATACTATACACATTCAAAACATCATAAGACACGTACGCATCTCAGATACAGCAACTGAGATGAAGAGCTTCGAGAATATCTGACCAGGAAGACGTAAGGAACATATGTAGATATTCCTTCGAATAATGAGAGACCTTAGACAATAGATGGTGACATGCGGCCAAGTTTGTTAGCACTGCGAAGGCAGAAGAGCTAGACAGCAGGCACCAGATGCTAGATTCCCCAGAACACCAGGATGCTTCTAGGGACAGACAGTCACATCTAGTGATTTTATTTTATATTGTCTTGCTAGGATTTTTGTACAGGCATGTTAAGTATTAGGGGTCCCCACTAGCATAGCCTTAGATCTTTTGTATTGTATTTTGTGTACCAAAAACTATTTCATGTAAAAATTTCCAAGTTATAAATGAAATAGATGTTTCTTGTATACTAATAAATATCCTCGTCTTGAATGTTATCTCATCTTTAAATTATTATATATCTTGTCATAAGTATGATCTCACGTTTTATCTCTTTTAAATTAGATAAATCATAGCACCTGTGATAAGACGAGGACCGAATACCCCTCCTAACAACACCAACCCAAACAACATGACTCCAGAATCCGTTCAAGCTATGATTAATCAAGCTCTTTAGCGAAACTAACTCCACCAATAGCAGATGAGCCTCTCATAGTACACCCCAACGGGATAACCGAAGGAATGCGAGAGCATAACTGGTGTTCCCACTCATTTCAAACTACGCTGACTTCATGAAATGTCAACCTTTGAACTTCAAAGGAACTGAAGGCGTTGTCGGTTTAACCAGGTATATATTGAAAGATAGAGTCAGTCTTCAATATTAGTGGTTGTGCTATTGAAAATCAGGTTAAGTTTGCCACCTGCACTCTGTTAGGTGCTGCTTTGACTTGGTGGAATGGTCAGATAAGAACCTTAGGTCCTGATGCATATTCCAATACTATGGTAAGAAATCAGAAGAAGAAGACGACAAGTATTGGTCCGCAGGGTGAAATCAAGAACTAGAAATCGAGTTGGGAACCAAAGTTACAAAGGAAACGATGTCCAACATACACTGAGCGTTTTTCAAGAGCTAACCCTGGAAATGTACCAAGTTTGTTGCTAACCTGTAGCGCGCGCGTCATGAGACAAGGGTTGATAATACATGGTTTCATGGGACTTGCTGGTTATAGATAGTGTGATACACACACAATCTGTCAAGTTCAGCTAGGATCGACCCAAGACGTTAGATGTAGAGTTATTGAGTTGGCCAAGAATGATGGATCCAAAAAACTACGCCCATATTAATTTGACAGTCTGACTACTATAGGGGTGAGGAGGGTTGGGAGGTTTATTACAGAAATTATAAAATGGAGAGGGCTGCACTACTACTACTCTAGACTTATGGATGTATGGGCGCAAAGTCTTAAAATTGGTGGGAGTGGTTGTGGATTTGAATTATGGGTTATGTGCAAAAAATGACAAGATTGGGAAGATTTATTTAAATATTGGAAGGTAATATGGATTGAAATTTTTAATTATTGTTGGGGGATAAGTGGGAAAGAAGTATGGGGGATGGGTTGGTGATTATAATTTGTTTGGAGTTTAGAAATGGGAAATGGGGCAAATCCCAAAGGGAAATAGTTTGTTGTGAATGTGGAGCGCTAGGACATTTCAAGAGTGATTGTCCTAAGTTGAAGAATAAGATGGAGGAAATGTCCGTATTCTTTTGCTATCAATCTCGTTCAGGTTTAGATTATTAATAAGGTTGGTATAATTTTCAGAAATGGCACAAATGGTCCTTAAAGTTTCATAAGCCTAGATAACTTTTAGCAAATGCATATAAGTCCCTATACTCATAAATAATTGACAAATTTGGCCTTTTAAGTTAAAAATAAATTTAAATCCCCTTCAAATTGTAACCCTGTTAAATATAAAAACCTTTTACCAATTGATTATTTGATGAATTAAAATGCCCGTTATATGTCATAAATTTGAAAACACCCTCCCCCTCAATCAATGATACGTTTTCTATCTAAAGAGCAGAAGTCGTTGATTGAGTGTCAAATGTTGAGAAATTCAAGTCAGATTAATTTTCAAACAACACTTTTCCACCGTATGTAGCACAAATGATTTTCTGAAGAATCATAGACGAAAAATTATTTGGATAAAAAGAAGACTACTATTCTTTATAAAGAAATAATGCACTGAAGCATACATTAAGTCAGAGTTGCATGGATATAAAGTAATCCATGCTCGGGAGAACTTAATCACCCGTTGTTAGGAACAGCCGTCTTTTTGGCGACGAGCTTTCCTTATTTTGAAAATCGGGTTGCATATCCAAAATAATAACAAGCCATTAAGACATGTTTTGAAAAGTTTGAACTTCCGTTCGAGCTTCATTTAAAGACCCATGTCATTATTGAATGACATTTCTAGGTCCGTAAATGTTATCGATAAACAGAAGACATGTCGAGAAAACTATTTTTGGTATTTTTCTGGTTTTATATTTTTGTATTTTGTTTTTAGATTTAAACTATTTACATATTTACATAGGATACTTGAAGCAAATCCATTACTCATCCTTTTCATCTTGAAGACGTTTAAGTGTCTCAGGCTTCATACACTTCATGCCAAGCCAAGGGAGAATGAATTCGAATCTCTCTCTGGGCAGTGCCTTAGTGAAGATATCCGCCAGTTGATACTTTGTCCTCACGAAATACAACTCAACCACTCCATTCTCTACTTGTTCTCTAATGAAATGATGTCGGATGTCGATGTGTTTAGACCTGGAGTGCTGGACATTGTTGCAGCAGAGGGCTATGGCACTCTTGTTGTCACAATACAGAGGGACGCGATTGTATGCAAAGCCATAATCAGATAATTGAGACCTCATCCACAGAATTTGGGCACAACATCTAGACATAGCAATGTATTCAGCCTCTGTTGAAGAGATGGACGTGCTAGTTTGCTTCTTTGATGACCAGCTTACTAACTTATCACCAAGGAACTGAGCACTTCCAGATGTGCTTCTTCGAGTGTCTTGACAACCTGCATGATCTGCATCTGCGTATGCTGTTAGTGCCATGGCGGTGTCTTTCGGATACCAAAGACCCATGTTGATGGTTCCTTGGAGATACCGAAAGACCCGTTTAACTGCTTCCAGGTGCTTTTTAGTGGGCTTAGATTGATATCTAGCGCACATGCACACATAGGAAGTGTTTAAATACGGAGATCCAACAATTCGAAAGCATCGAGAACACAAGGGTTGACTCGTGTCTTAGTTTGATGTGGTTAAATAGCTCAAAGATCGTAGGTTTCATTTTTGACAGCCAAAAAAGCCCATGGCTCACTTTTGTTGATTTTGGCTTATTATGTTTGTTAATCTTGGCTTCTCGTCTTAATTCTACATAGATAAAAGGTAAGTTGTGGTTTTCAATCCATGCTTATACATACCCTAGTTCGAATTAAAAGCTATTTTTTTAGTGTTCTAAGTGGAGGGTTGCCTTATTTAGGAAGATCCTCAAAGATATACGAGTAAATGTGTGGTTTAACTTAATAAGCCATCTTAGTACTACTTGGTTCTAGCTTGGATCGTGGTTTAAAAGCTCATTTGAAGAAATTTTGTAAAATTCGTCCTTGGTGTTCATCATGGCGAGTTGGTGAAGAAGGGGACAAGATCCACGAATTAAGGAAATAGTCAAAGGCGGTTTGTTGACCAGTGGCGAGTTGACTTTAATAATAAGAAAAAAATTCGTGGCGGTTTGTTCAAATTGGTGGCGAGTTGCTTGTTTATTGGTGGCGAGTTGACAGGTCAAGGCGGTTTGATTATTATATTGAGCAAAATGAAATGTTACCATGCCCATTTTTAAAGACCACGGCGAGTTGCTTATTTTATTCAAGGCGGTTTGAAAAAAAACTAGGCGGCGAGTTACTATAGTATACGGCGGTTTGCAAATACAGGCGGCGGTTTGAATATTAAATTAGACGGCGAGTTGCTTAAGTTCTTGGCGGTTTGCTTATCAAAAGGAAGGCAGCGGTTTGATTATTTTATTTAGGCGGCGAGTTACTTATTGGCAGCGGTTTGCTAAGACAGAATTGGCGGCGGTTTGCTAAGACAGAACAGCAGCGGTTTGAGATTTAATTGTTTCTAAAAAAAAAAAGAGTATCCAGACGACACCCTTTTTAGCGACACTTTTTTACGGAAAAAGTTGAGTAATATGTAATTTTTTATATAGCCTTTCTAACTTATTTTTACATCAAATTCAAATTTTGGTAATAGGGTAAAAAAAATTCGGTCGACACCTTTTTAGCGACACTTTTTGGCGGGAAAAATTAAGTAAAATATAATTTTTTCTATAGCCTTTTTAGCTTATTTTTACACCAAATTTAGATTTTGGTAATAAGGTAAAAAAATTTCATAATCCAACTGCGCCGAATTCCAAACAAATCATCAAACCATAAGCCAAAACCAAAACCATCAACAAGGACTTAAACTGCATTAATCATACAAGAAACAAACCTCAACAACAATCGATTATTCATTCACGGTTTTCTATTGATTTTGTAAAATCCCGTTAAATCATTTATCGGTTTTAATCATAGACGTGTAAAATCCCGTGAACGAGAATTGCATACATAACCATAACAATCACATCATATCCACTTAAGATCCAACAACTTTCATACTTCATAGTTAATATCCATTCATTCATCATGTCTACTCCAGTCAATACATCCTCAACAGATAGTCAAATGCATAATAATATCATGGCAGCTGGTTCAAAAGATCGTCCACCAATGCTTGGACCAGGAAGATATTCACAATGGAGATCACGTTTTCTACGGTACATTGACACGAAACCAAATGGTGAGGGACTGAGAAAAAGCATACTATCTGGTCCCTACGTGCCATCTACTGTACTAGTTCAAGCTGTTGCTGCAACGGAAGGTAATCCTGCAATACAACAACATACAACAATTGAAACAGTATTGAACATGACTCCAGAGAACAAAGAACACTTTCTGTCTGAAAAAGAAGCAATTTTCTTGCTTTTAACTGGTATTGGAGATGATATCTATTCCACTGTTGATGCTTGTAAAACAGCGAATGAGATGTGGATAGCCATTGAAAGGCTACAACAGGGTGAATCATTGAACGTACAAGATGTAAAGACCAATCTGTTCTGGGAATTTGGGAAGTTTACTTCTCGAGATGGAGAATCAATGGAGTCGTATTACTCACGGTTTTATAAACTGATGAATGAATTGACAAGGAACAACTTGCAAGTTACTACAATGCAAGTGAATGTTCAATTTCTTCAACAACTTCAACCAGAATGGTCAAGATTTGTGACGGTTGTCAAGCAATCAAAAGAAATAGACACCATCTCATATCACACACTTTTTGACATTCTGAAGCAGTATCAAAATGAAGTTAATGATATCCGTGCTGAGAGAATAGCCAAAAGTGCAAATCCATTAGCACTTCTTGCGGCTGCTCAACCATATTCAGATAATTACTATCAAGCACCAAAACCTCAAAGATCTAATGCAACATCATCTTCTACAAGACCTAGTGCATCTACCAGACACAAAGGCAAAGAGATCGCCAAACCAGTTACACCTCAATCTGAGTTAGTGTCTGAAGAAGACAGTGATCCTGAACAAGCTCATAGGGATAAGGATATGCAAAAGAATTTGGCACTTCTTGCAAAGTATTTCAAAAGGCCCTACAAACCTACCAACAACAACCTTTGAACTTCTTCAAACTCCAGGAACAAGACTGAAGATACCACACCAAGGTATAACAACGACAATCAGTCAGGGCAATTTGGGAATCAAAGGACAATGACAGTTGGTGGGGCTAGGGAAACTATAGGCAGTCTGGTAGTGCAACAAACAGGGATACAGTGCTTTAATTGCAAATTTAACTCTTGATACTGAGGAAAACAAAATAATTTTAAAGCAATTAAAGAAAGCAAACGCATCATTGACTCAAGAACTACAGGAGTGCAAAACTAACCTTGATGAGACTAGTAGGGCTCTAGGGGAGGCTACTAGTTGTCGGGATAGTTGTGTTAGCCTTAATTATATTAAGTCAAACAAGAATGTTATCGGTCTTATTAGTCGTAATTAGTCTTGTTAAGTAATAGGCTAGTCGGGTTCAACGGGCTTGGTCTGTAATCTAATATTGTCCGTGTTGCGGGCT